>SKCR01029198.1:0-102372 GCA_019454045.1 Zanthoxylum bungeanum
TTCATAGAAACTTTACTGAAGCAATAATCAAATAAAAAAATTAAAGAATTTTTAATATTAAAAAAATATTTTTGAGCAATGAAAAAAAAAATCATATAAAATAAACACTTATAAATCATACATAATATAAAGAGTGACATATTTTATGTTATCAATGTTAGAGTGTATGCCCTAAAACCAGTTATGAATGTAATGGTTTAAGGCATATTGTTTGTAATATAGTTTATTATTTATTAATAAAATGCATTTGTTAACTATATATTATTACATCCAAATTTTATGTCTATGTCATGAGGCATTATGTCAGATGAATATCGTTAATCCAAAAGACGTTTGTGATTATCAGAGTCAACGGTATTTATATATCTCTCAAATTAAGTTCTTGGTAAAATGTGATTGTTATACAAGACAATAATATATCACTTGACCAATATTGTTGTGTGTCGCCTAGATTGACATATGATGTTAATGAAATGGATGATGGGTTTCATATCATAAGGACACAAACAATAGATATTTCATTAGTAGAATGAAATATCGAACACGACCACAGAAACGTAAGATCACATGGTAATATTATCTAAGGTCATTGATCTTGGTAATAATACATTAGTGTCGTCATATCCTTTGACTTGAGATCATATGATGACTTGTACGATAGTACTCTTGGTTCACTAGTATATCCTAATTCGACTATCCACGTCCTTTGAATAAATACTAGATGGCTTTGAGCGATTGACGTACGAAGTCACGTATGCTTCAAGATGGGGTCTGATAGCTTTGATAATAAAATAGATGTTTCAAGTAAACTCAAAGTTGTGGATATAAGTCTTTGGCCAAAGCAGTCGATATCTTAGAGATATCAAATCCACAAGATAAAGTTTAAAGATATTTCGAGTATAAGGATTTGACTTTACCATGATCCCAGACTCGATAAGAAACATAAATATCGGAAGGAATAAGATGACATGCTCGAAGTGTATTCTAACAGATTCATATCTTTTCCCACTTCATTCATCATTTAGGGGTCATGGCTTGCTACTAGGCGATTACCCATGGTCTGTGGAATATCATAGAGATGAAATATTAAAGAGTTAATATTATTCCACTGCTACTCGATAATGAACCTAGGACGGTCGCACAATATAGTTCTCATCTATATTACAAATTCAAGGATGTTTATTAAAAGTTAATAAATGATTATTTTGGCATTTCCTAATTGGATTAGGATATTCGAGATATTCCGGAAATATTAATTTAATTAATAAAAATGAAATATAAAATTAGATTTGATTGTTTAAATAAATATTTGATATTTATATTAAATAAATTAAATATAATTTTAATTAATTGTTAATTAAAATTAAGTAAGTTAAATTAATTAATTAATAGTTAATTAATTATTATGCCAAAATAATATTTAACCTATTGGGCTTTAATTTAGTGGGCTAGCACCCAAATTAATTAGAGTCATATTTAAGATTAAATATGGAAGTCTTTATTTAATTAGGATTCCTAAATTTGATTAAGTATCTTAATTTTATTTTAGAAAAAATCTTTAATAGATCAAATTTGATTTGGAGAGATTTTGGATTGTTTTTATTATATTATGATACAATTAAAATAAGTCCTTTGCTTATATATATACTCATGCTCACGATTGGAAAAAAAATTAAGAAAAGAGCAATTGATTTTTTTAAAGATGAGAAGCAATTGATGTTGCTTACCAAAAAGAAACGTAAGCAATTGTTGCTCCATGTTATTATTGCTAATACATATAAACACAAACAGTAAGCAATTGTTGCTCACATTGAAATTGCTAATATATATACACAGTAAGCAATTGTTGCTCACGTTGATATTAAGAATATATTTATAAGCAATGTGTTTTGCGTTTTCCTCTCTCTCGGATTAATAGTTCCAATTCATTCCTAAAGACTTCAACATCCTAGAAAATAAAAGAGTTTCTTTTGTTCTCAAAAGTGGGAACGATTTGTTCGTAAAGGAGTGCTAGTGTGCCAACTAGAGGTGCGACGCTTGGTGCACTACTACAAGGGAAAAATCAAGGAGGATATTCAAAAGACTCAAGAAATATAATAAGCACATCAAGTGGTTTTGTTACATTGAGAAATAAAATTTGTTACATGCATGTTAAAATTAATATAGATTAATTTAATAGTAAATTGTTTACATCAACAACGACATAACCACGATCCTTGAAGTGGTTTTGGAAGAAAATTTTAAATTCCAGTCACATGGATGGTTCCGCGCTAACCCCAAAACATTACAGTGGTATCAGAAGCTTTGAGGTTATGTCGTTTTGATGAAAACAAATTAAAGCATGTATGTGGGATCCTAATGAGAGCTGTTCGGTTAGGTTATTATTTTATGTTGATAAAATTGTTATTTTTGGCTGAAATTTTTTGTTCAAATTAAAGTTTAGGTTTTGGAACTAGATGATATTAAAAAAATAAGACCTTATGTCTTGGAAAATAGGTCGAAATGTTTTAAAGTAAAGTTTCATCGCGTTGGAAAACCCATGATTTTGAGAACCGGTTACGCAAATCCTGTTTATTTCGTTCTACGTGTAAAGGTTTCTAGTTTCTGCTCTAAAACTTTTATGTTGATCACTTTTCGAAATTTCATAAAAAAGGTTTCTAAAATGTTAATTTCCATGAAAATCCTATGGCAGAGACTTGACTGCAATTTCGCGGGAGTCAGATTGTAATTTCCAAAAAAATTTTCTATATATACCCCAAGGTTTTTAGAAATCTCAAAATTGGCATAGCCTCAGATCTCTCTCTACTCAACTCCCTTAGCCCAAACAGTTTTGGACGACCCTTATGTTAGGGTTGGTGTTCGGAGTGCCAATCCGGATCGTATTTATGTCCGATTTATAAATACGAGCAATTCCATTTTCCATAATATTACTAATTTAATGGTAGCACCATTATTTTTTATACACTTATTTGATCTAATTACCATTAGATATCTGATTATGATTAGATCGAAACTAAATCGGGTTTAGTGATACGTGTATATTAGACAAAGACCCTAAGATTTACAATATAGTGCGCAGTTACAACGTAATTCGTAATTGACATTGGGAAATGCACTATAAGATTATATCCTTAAATAAAGTTCCTGGTCAAGATTTACTAACACGGGTCGGTTAGTAAAATCCACTGAGACCAGTACATGTCGTATATCGTGACTTGGTTCGATGGTTTATCCCAGTGAACCATGAGTCTCGGGAGACTCGTATAGACATGTAAGTGTTTATTTGATAAGACACTGAACGACTCACTGAAGATTTCCTAATAGATGGTACACCAACGTCAATAGGAATCTTCACGAGTTGAGCGAGCATAATGGTCTTTTGACTTGAGATACCACAGTGGGATATATGAGTTATCCTCCACACTTTGATGGCACTCACGTCATCGATCTATTCATGATCAGATCTCCGCCTGTTCGTTGGGTGTGGACTGATGCTCATAATATCCAGTGTGTATCAAGATAGGATCCGTCAGTCCTGTGTATAGGGCATAGGCATCCACACATGTTTACGATCTAGTAAATCCATGGCCGTGGTATAACTTCGGAAATCAGTTCCGAGTGTTATTTAGAGATCGTAAATTGAAAGTCGATTATATTATACCGAACGAGATTGATGTTTTTATCTATACCCCAGGTATAATATGGATAGCCTGTGACAGAGGGATTATACGTATGCAATGACCTCGGCTTGCATAGTTTAACGAGATTATCCGTGGTCGTCATAATCCATGAGTGGGTGGATTATGGACACGAAATTTGATTTCGTGACGGATAAACCTAAACTTAGAGAGTCCCACAATATGAAGTGTACTCGTTGAGCAGTTGGGCAATGTAATATGAATAATACAGATTATTCATAATACTTCATCAGATTAAATGAGTTAATTCGAATCGTTTAATCGGCTAAACGATAACACATGCATAAGGCATTTTTGGTCAACAGTAATTAATATGTATTTGTATTTGATACAAAATTTGATTTGATACATATTAATTATTTGTCAAATGAGATTTTGACACATGCCATTAATATATTTATTTGTTATTTAATGTAAATAAAATACATATATAATAATAATTATATTAATTAATTATTTAGATATTTAAGTGTTAAATATTTTAATAATTAATTGATAAACTTTTTCATAATTGTTATGAAATATGTTTAATTATTATTTGAACACATGGCATGTTTTTATTAAGCTAAATGTGTGTGAATTTGATTGGCCACCAAAAAACTTAATATAATTCAATTAGATTAAATTGTAAAAAATGACCATAATACCCCTAAATATCGGCAATGCAATTTTGAAAAAGTGAAATGTTTTCTTCTTCATTCTATTCTCATCCATGGCCGACCAACCCCATTAGAAAAGCTCCCAATCTTGGTTTGAAGAAACCATGGAGAAATTGAAGAAAATCAAGAAAAAAATGCTAAGGATTTAGGAGATTTAAGGTAATTCTTCATAACCCTAAGCTTGAAAATTTAGTTTATTGTTCTTGATGATCTAGAAAGGTTCTAGGGTTTCTTTATTCTGAAAAATTAGGGCTTTTGGTTGTGGATGATGGATTGGAAGTTATATTGCATGTGTGAATTAATTTTGGATGTAATTAGTGTAATTATTGTCCAAATTTTGTATTTGATGACATGTTGTCATTCTAGAGTGTTATGACCACTCTTGTAATGCCTAAAATTGTTCTTGGGTTGTTCATATGTGGTGACTTGATTTGGGGTTTTGATTAATTGATTTAATCTTGAAAAATTGGATTTAAAGCATGAAAAATCTTAATTTTCGGTTCTGGATCAGATCTGTGCAAACTGGAAATTCTGTGATGAATTTGATGTCATATGAATGTATTGGATGTGTTTTGGGAGTTGGAACAATTGCCGGAAAGTGTTTCGGAGTTGAAATAAGCGAAAACGGCGTTACCAGGTGACTTTTGAGCCAGCCGGGTGACGGCTGTCCAAACAGTGAGTTCGTCACTGTTCGGGTAGACCATGAACTGCCCTAACACTATTGGGGCTAACCTGGGCAATCCCCATTGTAGGGGTTTTATGGCGAAAATCCGGTAACGCAGCGGAATAGCGGAAAATCAAAATTTTCCGATTTCAAAATTTTTCTTAGATCTATTAAATATACTTATTTATTTAATTACCAATTATTAAATTCTGAAAAATTACAAAAGAGATCAAATTTCTTGGTAATTACCGAATTGCTCCACAACTTTTAAAATTGATCATTTTAGTCCAAAAATTGTCAAATATAATTTTGGATGATTCTAAATCATTTCTAAAATGATTTCCATCAAGTCCAACTCATCAAAATCAGATTGCAACCAAATCCCCAAATTTTGTCTAATTGTCGTGAGCACCCAGAAATTTCAGATTTTATAATTTAGTCCTTTTATGTTCAAAACATGTCAAGATCAAATCCAATCAACCCAAAAATTTACATGCATCATACACATACCATAATACATCACATATATGAAAAACCCCAAATTTGGAAAGGATTAAGAACCCTAATTTTACAATTTCAATAAATTGACCAATAGTACCAAATCTTTAAAATCCAACACTTTAATTCATTCTTTACAACACCAAACAAGTCTCACCACTTTGAAATAACTCTAGAACAATTCTAGGTCACCAAGGAGTGGCTCAAAAACTCTAGAATGCCAACAAGATTATCAAATAATCAAAAGAGAGCCATTGAAACCATTTCAAGCTCACTTTATAACCATACATGTATACATCTTCATTTGAGTTCATAATCAATTAAAACAGAAACTATAAGTAAAGAGACAACATCAAAGCAACACAAGATGAAGCTAAGCATGTTAGAAATATTTTTCATGTTGGAAGATTTGAAAGAAAACTTACAAATGCTAAAGATTTCCAAGCTTTTCTTATTTTCTCCAAACTTTTCTCTCAACTACTTTTGTGTTTGTTTTTAAACTTATGAAACAAAACAATATATACCTCATCCAATTTTTCCTTGGCCAAATTTGGTAGTACGAAAATATCTAGATATTAATTTTTGTTTCATTTAATTGCTTTATCAACTTGCAAGCTTTATCATTACAACTTTAATGAATGTTCAACAAGTTATAAATAGCAACTAAAAGCATTTGCATAAATATCATAAATTATGATATTTATATTTTTAATAATTTTATTATGTAACAATTAAATAATTAAATAATTATTTAAATACAAATATTTTAAATATATGTATTATATTTACATTAAATATCAAAATACATATATATTTATGATATTAGTCAAATATCTCAATTTGACAATTAATTAATGTGTATTTGATAAAATCTATCATTAAATACAAATACACAAAAATTAGGAAATGACTATTAGGTCCATTCGCATGTATTTTTCGTTTAACCTTTAAACGACTTATAAATAATCAGTATTATTCATAAATATTGCCTTAATGCTCTACGAGTATATTTCATTAGTGAGACTCTCTAGATTCAGGCATATTGATGAGTGGAAAATATATCAATATTTACCGCCCCTTTTACTTAATATTTTGTTTAGTTTCTCGGGTTTGATGAACGTTTTGATGTGTTTTAGTTTATTTTGAAGATAAAATATTATTAGGACTCAATGAAATTATTTAGGACGAAATGTGGGTCAAATAAGGGCAAAAATTGGACTTGACATATTAATTTTGGAGCCATTGTGCAAGCAAAGGAACCAAGGGCGCATCAGAAGTCGAAGCAAGTGGAATGAAAGTACTATATAATTCGAGAGATTGTGTCGTGAGGGAACATTGTCGTGTGCAAGGTACCGAGTGAAGATAATGTAGCCGACACGCTTACTAAGGCCATTCCTCCGAAGTTATTTGATAAACATGTGGAGTCGATGGGTATTAGATACAATCGATATTGGCACTAGAGCAAGTGGGAGAATTTATTATGGTTGGTGCTCAGAGCGCCAATTTTCTTATGTATTTCCTTGTAAATACTTATGTAACAGTTTATTATCAATAAAATAAACTTTTTCAATTATATATAACATTTTTTTTTATATTTGGTTAAAGACGTAACATACCTTAGAATGATTAGTTATGATACTGTTGCAAAAGCATCGCAACTGATATTGAGTTGTATTATGACGTTGTCATTCTTACACAGGTTCTGGTCAATGTTTACACTATTTGGTCAGTAAAGTAAACCCGTTGAGACTGGTATATGTCGTATATTGGAATCCTGGATTTCAATGGTTTCTCAATGAATAATGAGTATTGGAGACTTGTATAGACGTGTAGGTGTTTATAGCGGATAAACATTGAACGACTCACCGAAGATTCTTAATGGATGATACACCAACGTCAATAAGAATCTTCTCGGGTTGAGTGAGCATAATGATTCTTTGACTTGAGATACCATTGTGGATATATGAGTTATCCTCCACACTTAGATGGCCGTCACCTCACCGATCTATTAAGATCATACCTCCGCCTGTTCATTGGGTGTGGACTGATGCTCAGGATATCGTGTGTGTATCAAGAAAGGATCCTCCAGTTCTGTGTACAGAGCATATGTATTTAATATGGAATTAACAATATGTTAAATCCATGGGCTCGTGGTACTCTGTAGAAATTAGTTCTAAGTGTTATTTACAGATTACTAATAGAAACGTCGACGTGATTATATCTACAGAGATTTGACGTTTATATCTATATCTCGAGAAAAATGTGGATACCTGTCTATAATTTACGGGTGTGTAGATTATGGACACGAAATTAGATTTCGTGATGGATATGCCTGAACCTAGATAGTCTCACTAATGAAATATACTCGTAGAGCACTAGGGCACCTTCGATGAATAATATGTTAGGGTTGGTACTCAGAGAGCCAATTTTATTTTGTATTTCCATATAAATACTAATGTAACATTTATGAATAAAATAAACAATTTTTATTATATAACATCCACTTTTATATGGTAAAGATATAACATACCTTAGAATGATTACTTATGATACTGTTGCAAAAGCGTCGCAACTGACATTGAGTTGTATCATGACGTTGTCATTCTTAGACAATTCCTGGTCAAGGTTTATACTACTTCGTCAGTAAAGTAAACCTATTGAGACTGGTACATGTCATATATTGGAATCTGGGATTCCAATGGTTTCTCAATGAACCATGAGTCTTGGAGACTTGTATAGACATGTAGGTGTTTATAGCGGATAAATACTGAACGACTCACCAAAGATTCTTAATGGATGGTACACCAACGTCAATAAGAATCTTCTTGGGTTGAGTGAGCAAAGTTATTCTTTGACTTGAGATACCACTATGGATATATGAGTTATCCTCCACACTTAGATGGCAGTCGCGTCACCAATCTATTTAGATCAGACCTCCACCTGTTCGTTGGGTGTGGACTGATGCTCAGGATATCCTGTGTATATCAAGAAAGGATCCGTCAGTTTTATGTACAGAGCATAGGTATTCAATATGGAATTAGCAATATGTTAAATCCATGGGCTCGTGGTACACTGTAGAAATGAGTTTTAAGTGTTATTAAGGGATTGCTAATAGAAACGTCAATGTCATTATATCTATAGAGATTTGACGTTTATATCTATATCTCTGGAATAATCCAGATACCTGTGACGGAGGGATTATACGTATGATATGACCTCGATCTGTATGGTTCGAAGAGTTTATCCGTGTTCGTCATAATTTACGGGTGGGTGATTATGGACACGAAATTTGATTTCGTGATGGATATGCCTGAATCTAGAGAGTCTCACAAATGAAATATACTCGTAGAGCACTAGGGCAACTTTCATATATGATTGATATATGTATTTTGATTATTTAATGTAAATATAATACATATATTTAAGATATTTGTATTTAATTATTTATTTATATAAATTTTATATAATTAAATTAATTAAAGAGATAAATATCTTAAGTAATCACTCACCTTTTAAATGGCCATTTTTGATTAGATACACTTGTATTTTTTTTCATTAAATGCTTTAAGGAGAAAAATTTCAAAAGTCAAGTATATCTTTTCATTTAATTAAAATAAATTTGGTAATTAAAAGAAATTTTATTTATTGGGTTAAAATTTCAGATTTTAAGTATTGGTTAATTAAATAAATAAGTTTATTTAATTGATCCAAGAAAATTTTTTGAAATAGGAAAATTCTGATTTTCCGCGTTCCGCTGCGCTAACCCGGTAATTTCCTATAAAACCCCAATATAATACTGATTATTTATAAGTCGTTTAACGGTTAAACGAAAAATACATGCAAATGGACCTAATGGCCATTTCCTAATTAATGTGTATTTGTATTTAATATTTGATTTTATTAAATACACATTAAATAAATGTCAAATTATGATATTTGACATATATGATTGATATATGTATTTAATTATTTAATTATATAAATGTTATATGATTAAATTAATTAAATGATAAATATGGTAAGTAATCATTCACATTTAAATGGCCATTTTTGATTAGATACACTTGTATTTTTCAATAAATGCTTTAATGATAAAAATTTCAAAAACTCAAGTATATCTTTTTCATTTAATTAATTAAAACAAAAATGAAATATCTTGATATTTTATTTCCTACAAGTTTCGGCCAAATGGTGGAAAATATTTAAGTTTTGTTTTAATTTTATTTTTCATAACAACAAGTTACCAAAGTTAATTACAAAGTGAGTTGAGAGCAAAAGTTGAAGAACAACAAAGAAACCTTCACCAAAACTTGGGTTTTTTTTGTTGTAAGTTTTTCTTACTTTCTTCAACTTAGAAATTGTTTCTATCATGCTTAGCTTCAACATGTGTTTATAGGATGTTGTCTCTACTCTTTTAGTTTGTAATTAAATAGTTGGAACTTGTTTGAATGGTGCTTTCATTTTTTATGAACAAAGAACGCATGAAATTAGTTCTTAAGCTCTCTTTTGATTATTTGATAATCATGTTACCATTCTAGAGTTGTTAGGCTACCCATTGATGACCTATAATTGTTCTTGTGTTGTTTCATTGTGGTGAGACTTGATTGGTGTTGTGAAGATTGATTTAAAGTATTTAATTTGATTAATTTTATGTAATTTATCAATTTGAAGAAATTATGAAATTAGGGTTCTTAACCCTTTCTAAATTTGGGGCTTTTCATATATGTGTTAAATAATGATGTATATGATGCATATTAAATTTGGAATTGATTGGATTTGATCTTGACTTGTTTTGAACAAGATTGAACTAAAATACAAAACCTGGAAAATATTTGTCCTTCTCGGCAATTTGAGGTTTTTTTGTAGTTTTGTGTTGCAATTTGTATTTTCATTATTAGACATGTATAAATTATTTTGGAAATGATTTGGAATCACTTAAATTTCTATTTGACAATTTGAGGACCAAAATGATCAAAATGTAAAGTTTTGGTGTAAATCAGCAATTAAGAAAATTTTTGATTTCTTGGGTAAAAATTTCAGATTTTAAGTATTGAGTTATTAAAATTTACCTGAGAAAAATTTTGAAATCGAAAAATTTTGATTTTCCGCGTTCCGCAGCGTTACCGAGTAATTCCCCTATAAAACCCCAACATCTCTCCCTTAAGTAATTTCGGCTATAGCCAAGCTTTCAAAATGAAGCAAATTTCGAAAATGGTGATTATTTTCATTAAGGAAGACAAGTTACAATATATAGTACAATCCATGTTATTAAAATACCCTTAAAAGTAAAAAAACTTTCCAAAGTCACAAAAGTGGTTGGCAAGCTTACCAAAGTAAACAAAAGTGGTTGGCAAGCTTACCAAATTCAACAAAATTAGTTGGCATCAATATAAATGTTAAAAGAAAAAAGTTAACAAAGGCAAAAAAAATCAACAAAGCTGGCATGCTTTTCCCAAAATGACCAAATTATCCCATTTGCATAAAAACCTCAAAATTTCGTGGGCCTCATGTAACAATGCCGAAACGTTGTGTCTCAAGTCCATTAAGCATTATATAACTCAAATACTTGGTGTTGGGCTTGATTCGGCTTCATTCGTCAAAAAAGTAATTGACTTCCTAATTGCTAGTGCATTATTCTGGTATGACTTGAGTAAAGTGGAATAGCTTTGGAACCCCTCCATTGAATCCCTCATATGATGCCAATGTGCCTCCGAGATGTCCATCTCATTCGACATATAACTATGAGCTAATCCTGTCATTGCTTCTCTAATCCTTTTGGCATTTTTTTTTCTTCTGATTGGACTTTTCGGTACTTGCAATGGCTCCATTATGTTGTTGGCCGTGTCTTTTTATACTCCATTTGTGGCTTGGATCATGTAATCAATCGTCCTAACTCCTACACAAGGCGGATGTTCATCTTCTACTCTAAGTAGTTTGAGGTTCCTTTTAGTTTATTGGAATCCAAAAGCTATGCTAATGGATTAGCGAAAGCCTTCAACAAGATAACAATTAAACACTAGCATAATATTTTCATTTCAATAAAAAAAATACTAATACGATTATGGATTTTTAATCTATTAGTGCCCTCCCACTATTTTACGTAATTATTAATCTCCCTTAATGGAAAAATAGAAATTTGACAATCAAAATTTCATAGCGGGAAGTGGATCCCATGATATTTACTCCAACCTCACAATAATGACGGTCTTGACCTTCATAAACTCATTAGGTAGACCTCAAAGGTCAATTACATCCATGTGACTCTTGAGTTTGGTCCTGAACGGTTTCTTATCGTCATAATAATGACGGTATTGGATTAAGATATGTTGCAAGCGTATACTTGTCAATGTGCAGTAATGAGCATCGTAAATACACTCTCACATGATGGTATTAGGCGACTACGTCAACTCATCAAGCTACATCTAATGTGTTACCAGAGCTACCTAAGTTCCAACCACTTATATCCTCACAATAATTATGGTATTAAGCTTAAGTAATAAGAACTCATTCATCTCCGCATTGACAAGACGAACCATCCAATAATGATATAACATTATTACACACATTATTACATATTTATAATTACCAAAATATCCTCCAATGATAGAGATATTTATGAAATTACAATAAAGCCCTTGTGTGATTTTAGATTGATTCAATTAATCCAATTGGGTCAAAGTAAATCATTAATGTTATCCAATAACACTTAATTATTTTAGTTGATAATTATAATATCAAATATTATTTATTATCAAACATTATCGGCTACCCAAGTGCTCAACGAGTACACTTCATATTGTGGGACTCTATAAGTCTAGACACGTCTATCATATAAGCCTATCTTATAAGTACGCCATTCGACCACCTCCAAATTCGGGAAGAGCACGAATGAATTTTGTAAAATATACAAATCGAGGTCATCATATATGTTTAATAATCCCTCAGTCGTAGGTTATCCGAGTTGTGCTTAGGAACATAGATTACACCATCAAATTTCTGAGGCGTACATCTTATATTGTCGACATGTCCACGATTCTTTACAACTAATCATAACATTATTTCTGATATATGCGATCCACCCTAGGAGATTGCCTTTGGCCAAAGTCTTAAGAATCGTGACTAATTATCTGGATACCTTAACCCCTTATGGTATATATACGGGCCGGCGGATCCTATCTTGATACACACTTGATTAACGAGTGTATCGGTCCACACCAACGAACATCTAGCGGTTAGACCATGAAAGGTCTTTAACATATATGGCATCAATGAGTGGAGGATCGCACACAAAATCAATGTTATCTTATATCAAAATGATCAGATATGCTACTCAACTCGTGGAGATTCTTATTGATGGTGGTGTATACTTCCAACTATTAGGAATCACCTATGAGTCATTCAGTATTCACTCCAATGAATACTCACATGTCTATATGAGTTTCCTTTGCTCATGGTACATCGGGTTAAACCATTGGAACTCCAATTTCAATATACCACTTATGCTAGTTGTAGGACACAGAAATCAGCGACGCTGTTCCAGGCTCGCGGCCTGGTCGGGAGTACGGAGTAGCCCGCGGGGGACTAAACTGGAGAATAAAAGAGTCGCCACCTAGTGTGAACTGGGAAATGATTTAAGGCCGCACTCACCCATCGCAAGGGAAGAACTCAAACCGTTTGGGTTCGGAATGGTCCATTACTTATGCCACTTGTAATGAACAAATTTGTGCAATAATTTAACCAAGTCTACGCAACATACATTTGCAAAATTAATCTACATCTAAGTTCATATACGACCTATATCTAAGTTTGCATGTATAAAGATAAATCGGAATAGCGGTAAACACATAACTCATGAATACTTTTAATTAACACATGCGGAACAATAAAACAACAATAATTGTAAATTAAGTTTGAAATACTAAAAAGACAAATAACACGAAATAAATGTCGAATAATGAAATATGTGACCAAAGAATTTGGCCGTTTTCAATGTAGGACTTCGCATACCCGGTTGGACATATTCCACGTCCAACCAAGCATGTCGTGTCTGGGATAACAAAATAAAATATAACAAAGGGTGCCCTCAGGTCTTACCTTTTAAGTCGCTTTTCGGGAGTACGTTGGGACGTCGCCGGAAGGGTTAGCGTTTCCGCTATTTTCACTGGTTTACTATTTTCGCTCGCTGTTTTCTCTGTTTCCACTCGGTGTTTCCGTTCGCTGTTTCCTCTGTTTTCACTCGCTGTTTCTGCTTGCTGTTTCCTCTGTTTTCACTCTCTATTTTCTCTGTTTTTAATGCAGTTTTGTTAATTGTTTTGGGGTTTTTTTGTATTGGTTTTGGCTCAATTTTGTGACTGTTTTTATGTCAGTTTGTTGGCTATTTTTCGGGGCTGTTTTGGGTATTTTTGTCTCGGTAGGGCTGCTGTTTTCACATGTGTGTGGGCTGCTAAAGGGCATGTGTTTTGTTGGTGGTATGTGTCTCTTTGGTGAGCTGTTTTGTGTGCGTGAGAAGGCTGCCAGCAAGGTGTTTGTGCATGAGTGTTTAGAGGTAGTTTGAGGCTTATTTCTTGTCGTGCAGGAATGGCTTTTGGTGAGTGTGTTGTGTGCGTGAGAAGGCTACCAGCAAGGTGTTTGTGTCTGAGTGTTTATAGGCAGTTTGTTTGTTTATTTGTGGGCTGTGAGTGGCTGTGTGTGAAGTGTGAGGGAGTGAGTGATTTGGACGTGTAGGTAATATGCTGAGGGGTTGTGTGGCGTGAAGTGTGTGCATTGAATGAGGGATCTTTTAGTCGATGTGGGAGGGAGGGAGTGAGTGCGTGAGGGGCCTGTGAGTTGGGGCTGTGTGAAGTGCGTGCAGGGCTTTGTGTTTTTGTTTGTAGGTGGCGTGTCAAATAAGTGTTGTGTATATGTTTGGGCTGCAAGGTGTCGTGGTAGTGGAGGGTTTTGGGAGCAGCGTGAGTGAGTGATTTTCTTGAGGTCTGAGCGTGAAATAAGAGGCTGTTTGAGGGGTATTGGCGTGAGTCAGGGGCTAATTTTTTGGCAGTGTTTAGGCGTGTAAGGAGGGGCTGGTTGAGGGCTGTTTTGTGCGTAAGATTGAGGGCAGTTCACTGTTGTTTGTTACGGTAATGGAGAGGAGCTTGAGGGTGCTTGGGCGTGAATACCTTAGGGGGAGAATGGTTGGATTTTGGTCATTTTTATAGGAAAATGTTGGTGCATTAATTGGGTGGGGGCTATTATTGGTGGAGGTTATTGATTAGGAGGTGGCTTTGTTGTTTGGTAAATGGATTGATGTGTTGTGTCTTTGACTTGGTCGGAGGCTATTAATTTGGAGGTGGCTTATTGAAAAATGGTGTGTGTGTGAGTGAATGGAGTCAATGGGCGTGGGGTATGCTTGGTGGAAGGGTAATTAATTGTTTGAATAAGGTGGTGGAGGGGTGGTTTGGTCAATGGGCGTGGGGTAGTTCTTTGGTGGGCTTGGTGTATGATTTGTTTGGTTTTATGGGCTTATGGGCTTGGGCTTAGTGTGGGTTACAGGGGTTTCGGGCCAAGGCCAACAGTTAAAATAGAGGTTCGACGAGCAAACCCGAGGCTAAGCAAACGAATTAAATCCAACAAGGTATTGATCCTTGAATTTTCCATTCGACGTCTGTTTCCCGTGACTTCCGCAACTTAAAAGGTAGTGCCTCCGCACGAGGCTCATCATCGGGACTTATATGCAAAATGCAGTGCCTACACTAGTCACCAACAACTATGAATATTTACTTTAAGAGTAGTTTATAATAGTAATACTATCCCAATTTCGGATCACCCAGTGTCATGTATTACTACATGACTATTCTAAGGTCGATGTCATTCTCAGCATATTTATATATCAAACTTTTATGCATTATGACATAAATTACCATTAATAGGGTTGAAATGAAAATGTTTTTATATTATTAATAAATAATAAAATATAATATGCAACATTATTCGGATTGACGCTCCAAGCACCAACTCCAACAGATGGAACCTGGAGGGGTGACACCTCCTTACATACTAGTGTCCCAGACATACATCGCATGCAAGACATCATGACCCTACTGCTGTAGTTATATACCTTAAGACTATGTTACTCTAATACCATCTTTGTCACATCCAAGTATATCCAGGACGTGACCAGCAGAAGACGATATGACCATCCATTAACTCACTAGATGGCTTCTCGTCCTTACTGTTGGATAATATGACCCATAGCGTCACACTATTTGCACAGATCATTGTGTTGTTGTAGCAAATTAACTATGTAACAAGGAAATTGCACTCTCGTCATTTGTGATTAGATCACCATAGATATATAAATGAAGAGAGGTCCCTATGATTAGTTCCTGGATTGAGATGATATGAGACAGTATCAGTCCACGAAGGATTAATCATTAAATATCCCTAGCCGTAGTATTATCGAGACTGGACATCGATAATGCGGAATAGGCTAGTATTGCACTTGTGCGCGTTGTGAGGGCACAACGGCATAGTTCTCATATATATAAGTATTGGATACTTGTGCAAGTGCGATAGGAGGTCGTGTTTCACCGATGGTACGGGAAACAGCTTCGCTCTGGATAGACCCTTCGGAATCCCATTGGTATTATGACTAGGTGTCTATGGGAGGCCGAAATCAAGGTATGTGTGTATAGTCTTAACCTGAGACTTACATCGCTAATACTTACGACAATCGGTAAACTTGGGTTTGGTGGTGGGGGGGATCTTAACTGGTTCTGTGTTCACCTCTTCTGAGTTTATCAGGAATCGTAGTGTATGGATGTGATGTCGAGACGGAAGTATCACTCCAGTCATAGTGGAGATGATGTCACACAGGATACGGTATTAGTGCTCTTAAGTGATGCGCATCCAATCGTGATATTATGACCATGTCATGAATATCCGATTATAGAGACTAGTTACCAGACATCCGATATGTGTTTCGGACGGGGCAGACACTTATCCAGCCCCAGCCCTAGCACGTGATTATCCGATACTGGACCGATACGCACAATACATTAGTATACTACGCTTGATACAGATCTTTGATATTCTTAGAGGATATGTCGGAGAATTGGGTAGACTTGGTGCTTGCTAGGAGTCGACCTTGTCTCGTAAATCGGTTAGAACGTAATACTTGGTACGTACGTGATTCGGGCACTCCGACGACCGTATTTACTGCCAACTTATCCGGAGATCTCATGGGTCGCTTCCCGATAATCCACCGATGACGCACAACTCGCACTCTTGAATAATCTGGATTATATAGAAGAGAGAGAAAATTAATCTAGGATTAATAACGGAGATATTTTTATCGGGGATAAAATATCGTCTAAAGAGAGAGAACGATTAATTTGGAATTAATCGTAAAATTATTATATTCGATATAATAATCGAAATTCGATTTCGACGCGAATTAAAATTAGATTTTAATTCGGGCAAATGAGTTATTTAGAATTAATTCATTAGCGACGTAAATAATAATTTCGCCAGGCGCAATTATTTATTTAAATTCGATTTAATTAACGTCGCGACGTAAGTTTGGTATTTCGGAAATATCGAACCGAACGCGAGTGCACGTGGGCCCACTTTCATTTGGAAACGTTGTGGGGCCCACATGACACATGTCATTTTATGCATTATTTAATTCTAATGCATTGCATGGTGATAGTGTACAATACACTCAATGGTTTTGCATGGAGTTTGAGTGTTTGACACTCTAAGCCATTGCATGTTTGTGTCATAAGTTTATTATTAATTTAATAAATATTATGGCATAAATATAAATTGATTTTGGTACAAAAATTCAATCAACAACTCTCTCATTTTACTCCACTCTCTCACGCCCAAATAGGGCAAAACTCACTGGTTTTCATCAAGAAAACGTGAGCTAAGGGAAGCTAAGAGTTGGGTTTTCATGGTTGAAAACCGCAAGTGCTAGCACAATACGAGTCTTGCGAAGGTGGTAGGGAGGTTCACCCAGAGGCGGGACTCATCCGACGGGTTTGGAGCTTCGTTTTGAGACCCGAAACTGCCAAGACAGTGGACAGTGGACTGTTGCAGTGGCGTGAGCAAGGCAGTGCGTTTTTGTTGCTTCGTTCGTCTCCAAATCGACATAACCGATCAATGTGAGTATTCCGCTACCTCCGTTGGTGTATTCACGCATTATTTCATGTCTTGATTTGATCTTGGGACCCTAGAATAAACCAACAATGGCATCAAGAGCTAATGTTGCAAGCATGAAATTTGTAGGGTTTAAAATTTGGGTAAATGTTTGTTGAGCATGATTTGAATAAATTGATTGTTTAAGTATGCTTATAACATGTTAAATTGCATTTGGTTGGACCAATTTGTTGAAAAATGGTTTGGAACAATTTTCCCCAATTTATTCATGTTGGCCGAATGTGTGTATAGTCTTGGAGTTCTTGGAATTTTTCATTTTAATTCATTGGATGAGTTATAATGATAAAGGATGATGTTAATTTGAAGTCAATTTTATTGAATTTTGAATTGAACAAAAATCCCCAATTTCCTTCACCTTGGCCGAATGTATAGCCCTATTGAATGTCTTGGTAATTTTGATTTTGTGACATTCAATGTGTATGAAATCATTCGGGAAGTTAATACGTTGTCGATTGTGTAATTAATCGGATTGAATTCAAATCGGACAAAATTACCTTCCTTGGCCGAGAGCATTAAAAGCATGTAATGGGTTGATTTTTCAATTTGTATGTTGGACATATAATAATGAATTGAGTATGATTAATTGGACTATTTAGTGTTCGGAAATGTTGATTTAGTTGATTAATCATGTAATGCACTTAAGGTAATTAAATTGCGGAATTGGATTCATGAAATTTAATTATTTAGGCTTAAATTGGATTTGGTCTTCTAATGTTGTATTTGGACCTTTTGGGCTTGATTTATCAAGTTTGGTTTAGGCCAAGTGGATTGATCCAATGGGCCCAAAACCTTAACCATAAAGCCCAAATGCGACTAATGAACCTAATGTTTAATTGGGCCTAATGGGCCGAAATTGATTTCTAAGGCATTTTGGGTGATTCCACTATTGGGCTTTGGTTGCCGAAGCCCATGCCTAAAGAAATTAATTGAAGCCCATTAGACTTAAATTAAATGACGTTGGACGTTAATCGGACTTTGAGTCCCGACGCGATTGAATTTGGAATTTAAATCGTAAAAGGTTTATTAATATAAAGTGCAATATTTAATTTGGAATTGAATATGTGAATAGTATTAAATACATGTTAAATAGATTTAATTATGTAGTTTAATTTAATTCATGAATTCGTACTTTGAGTACTTATTCGCAAAAACGAGTTTGACTCGAACAAAATCAAATCGTTGTTTGAACATTGGATGATCACTTAATTATCAGATTAATTAATTTGATTAGATTGATTGATAGCATGCTTATATGTGTGAATACATGGTTGTGTTGAATGAATAATGTATATCGGATGGATATTAGATGGGTGGGCAATTTTAGAAATTGTTGTAATAAATTCGATTTATAAATTGGACCTGCGTTTCCAGCCTTATCACCTTCTTTCTCTTTGTTTCTCTTCTCACCTATTCCCCTCTATGTATATGAGGTTTCTTTAGAAGTGTAGTGTAACGGGTAGAAGTAGTACAGTGCTAGCTTGAGTGAGAAAGGGAGAGATTTGATCTAGGATCCATGTGTTATCCATCTGCATATCATTATTATTTTATTTCATACTCGCTTATTATGTATTTAGAATGCATGTTTAAGGGTGTATGATGATGAGACCTAACAAAGATAATTAAATTGGTAGCCAATTTGCACGCGAAAATCCCTCAATCTATATTAAGCAAATATCCTTCCATTGAATGATTCTTGTTCAAGATCCGAAGTTGGCATTGGTTGTTTTGACCAAAGTCAAGACCTTTGTCAATCAAGGATGTACTTGAATCATGAGAGTTTTGTTGCATATCGGTGTCTTGTCCAAATCGTGATTTTTATTGGCCAAAGTCAAGATCACTTTTTGTCCAATGACATTGATTACGAAACTTTCCTCGTCAATGGGTCCCGCTTAACTGGAATCATTAGGTTTTGTTTTGGCCAAAGCCAAGGCCTAGATGATTCGGAGGATAGGGTTAGGAAAATGTAATGGATACATTGACATTATACATATGTTTCGGACTTGGATGTCCACCTAACCGGATCTAGGAATTGGATGAGATCCAATTGATCATAGAGATCTACCTAAGTTAAATAGCATACAGCTTTTATTGGCCAAAGTCAAGGTGTGTGTGTTATTTAACGGGATCCTAGCCCACTAGGAACGCGGTTTCCCGAGTACTCCACAGAGGGTTAGAGGCTCGACGAAAAATAGTGGGAGGCAAGTATTGAATTTGCAACATTCGTTCGAATACTCGCTAAACACGCTCATTTTATTTTACTCGTCATATTAATCAAAAGTATTAGCCGGACTAATATTTTATGTTGTTTTTAAAATATATATAGTTGGACTATATACAAACTCATTCAATATATAGTTGATTTTGTAATTGGATTATAGTAATCAATAAATTGAACTAAATGATAGTTGATTTTGAATGGGATATAGTAATCAATATTAAAATTATAGTTGATTAAATAATTGGATTATTGTAATCATTATAATAAATAGTACCTAATAAATTGATTAAATAGTTGGACTATTGAAATCAAGAAAGAATTGAAAGGTTGAATATTTAAAATATATAATCCTTGGATTAAATGTTTTAAATGATTTAATTTTCAATGGGAATTAATAATAGGTTAATTTATTGATAAAAATAACTATTATGACTAAGCCCATTATTAAGCAAAGAGTAGAGCATAAAGTCTTTGGAAGATTTATGTGATGATGACTTTAGTGCTTAATTAATATACTTATAATAAATCTATCTTAGATTAAAAAGTATAAAATTGCAATTAATAATTCTTGGAGATTTAATTGACTATTCTAGTGGAGAAAAGTCAAAGTTTGCAATTGGGCATGTAGCACAAGGTGCACATCGTTTCGATATTCCGAAACCCAAGGCTTGGCCAAAGGTTTTGTGAAATATTGAAAAGATAATTGACATATCCCAAAGTGACTACCATTTGGATATGGAAGACACGAAGGAATTAAAGATAGGGCGAGGCTCTAACTTTAAAAATATTTTGTCAAAGTTATGTTTACTACTAGTATTGAAATTGGATTTTAAATACTTAATGTGGTACATAATACATATATATATTGACGTTCAGAATCCGCTGTGTGAGCTGGATACTGGCTTCAAGCCGAGATTTCTCTGCGAATTGGAAACGGGACGAAAGTCGCTGTTTCGACCGTAGATACCTAAATTTAGGAACTACCCTTTGGGTATGTACTTAAATTTGGAAATGTTATAATGTAACTAGTTTAACTAGAGACATTATCTCTATATCAGTGTTTAATCCATTGCAGATAAACCTTTATATTATAACACTAAAGTGTTTCATTATATAAAGATGATACTGAGATAAATACATTGGATGTAAAAATAACAGAATTTATATTTTGAATATAAAGAAAAATCTCAAACATATAAAATGAAAAATAAATAGCTCAAATTGATTGATCAATAGAGACTTATTTGTGGCATTGTTGTCTAGGACACAATTAAACAAGATTCGTATATCCACACTTTTTAGAGTGGGTACTAGGACTGATTTGACTATTCAAATAAGGTCTACGAATCTAGGTTTATTAGGTAAGATACCTAAAATACTATTACTTGGTAATGGTAAAAGGGCCACCGATCTGTTAGCCCTATTCATTGATGAATTTAGTGGGCCCATATCTAGCTAGGCTAGATGTGAACATGAATATTTCGTGACCTTAACGGATGTGACATCACGTTGTGGTTATGTGTTTCTTTTGAAGAACACAGATCAGAAACTTTAGAGTTTCGACACGAAGTAGACAAACAGATCGGCTATAGTATTATTCCGCCACGGTAAAACCGTAATGGAAAATACTTAAGCAGTAAGTTCATACGTACATGAAAGAGTACGGTATTCTTTCAGATGAGGACATGATAAGGTTTATCACGAGTCGCTCTGAGCTACTATTTCCTTCTACAGGATATGTATTAACAGTGCAAAACTTATTTAGAATAAGGTTCCATATAAATCTGTTGACAGATATCATATAGGATATGAACAGGAAGAAACGAGGTTTCTCATTCCTGATAATTTGGGTATGCTAGGCATAACGTTTGGATGATACCAAAACTAAAAAGACCCAAATGGATAAGTGCCAATATAGGTTATCCTAAGGGAAACCTTAAATATAGTACTTGTAAATCCCACATGAGAACAATGTAATTGTTGCTCACCATGCGGTTTTCATGAGAGGAATATCGATATGCATGTCAGTGGGAGGATAGTGATAGATGACTCGGAGGATAGTGATATCGAAAAAAAGTAGTAACACTGTTCAAGGCACGAAGTCCCTTAATGGAACACAAATAGTTCATCTATGATGAATCTATACCATTAATCTTCAAATACACAAGAAATAGTAGATCGGATAGAGTCAGAAAACAACCTAGGGTATGGGTTTCTGATCTCACCTCATAAAGATGTCAATCTTATGGTGGTGTACCATCCGACTACGTTTAGAGGAAGTAATACGAGGTATCGACTCCCTGTTATGGCAAAGTGCCATGAATCCGAAATGGATTCCATGTATACAACTATTTTGGATACTAGTTGTTGTACCACAAGGCAGTGTGCCTATGGTACATTAAACGTCTTCAAAGAAGACATACATGGAAGGCAACATACCAACGTACAAAGCTAAGCTTTTGACGGAAAGGTATCGTTATCAACATTATGTTAATAACGGTTCAACCTTTTACCTGTTGCCATGATAAATCCATTTTGAAGATGCTTGAAGATAATTGTATATTTCATTTATAAAATGTGTCAGTTATAGATCAAAATCGCTTTCCTGAAAAGGAAACCTTTTGGAGGATCTTACAACATCCTGACGATTTTGTATAACCGACAAACAAGGTTTGCGGGTTATTCGATCCATGTTTGGATCAATGCAAGCATAAGGTTCTTGGAACTGACGTTTGAAATAATCATAATGGTTTATGATTTGACTCAAAACGAAATAATTCTTGTGTATATAAGGAGGTTAGTGGGAGAGCGCACTGACAGTGAAATTCCCTAAAGCTATTGTTGAAAGCTTGGCTTTCAATAGAAATTCTCCGTAGAATTCTGGGAGATAACAACCTTTATTAGAGGAATAAAGATCTACTGGGATAGATTTGGAGTTGTTAACACTCTCTAGGAATTGTACGTTTAAATTGTACTTGTATGGTGTCTCATACGCTTCAAGCATATGGAGTCACAATCAGGTCAATCCAAGTGACAGTCACTGGCTTGAAGTTAAGAACATCTGTTAGTATCTCTGAGAACTAAAGATGCTATCTTTTACTATGGAGAAGGAGAACTTGAAGTGACTGGGATCACTGCTGCAAGTTTCCAAACAGTTAAATACTGTGGTACTATAAAGTTTGAACAACGGGACAGTGAGCTGGAAATCTTCCAAGCAAGATAACTGTTGCCGAATAAACAACAAATGCGGATTATTGCTGCAGCTGAGGCAGCAATAGAAGTCTTTTGGGTCGAAAGTAAATCTAATTAGATTAGATATAGTTCTGTTAGCAGCTGAGCTAGGCGTCAGCACAGGCTAAGGAATTAAAGGTCTCATCGACGATCTAAATATATACTTCTATATCATCTGATTCATTCGGATCATACATCGTGGCGATGTGATGATCGTTATAAATCGCGTCAAACGATAATCAAACAAATCCGCTGACGAAAACCTTTCCTCAGCAATTTGAGCGAACCTTACATAGTTCGGGTATAGGACACTCGAGTGACTGGCTATGTGCCAAGTGGGAGATTGTTGGATAATATGACCCATAGCGTCACTATTTGCACAGATCATTGTGTTGTTGTAGCAAATTAACTATGTAACAAGGAACTTGCACTCTCGTCATTTGTGATTAGATCACCATAGATATATAAATGAAGAGAGGTCCCTATGATTAGTTCCTGGATTGAGATGATATGAGACAGTATCAGTCCACGAAGGATTAATCATTAAATATCCCTAGCCGTAGTATTATCGAGACTGGACATCGATAATGCGGAATAGGCTAGTATTGCACTTGTGCGCGTTGTGAGGGCACAACGGCATAGTTCTCATATATATAAGTATTGGATACTTGTGCAAGTGCGATAAGAGGTCGTGTTTCACCGATGGTACGGGAAATAGCTTCGCTCTGGATAGACCCTTCGGAATCCCATTGGTATTATGACTAGGTGTCTATGGGAGGCCGAAATCAAGGTAGGTGTGTATAGTCTTAACCTGAGACTTACATCGCTAATACTTACGACAATCGGTAAACTTTGGTTTTGGTGGTGGGGGATCTTAACTGGTTCTGTGTTCACCTCTTCTGGGTTTATCAGGAATCGTAGTGTATTGGATGTGATGTCGAGACGGAAGTATCACTCCAGTCATAGTGGAGATGATGTCACACAGGATACGTATTAGTGCTCTTAAGTGATGCGCATCCAATCGTGATATTATGACCAGGTCATGAATATCCGATTATAGAGACTAGTTACCAGACATCCGATATGTGTTTCGGACGGGGCAGACACTTATCCAGCCCCAGCCCTAGCACGTGATTATCCGATACTGGACCGATACGCACAATACATTAGATAACTACGCTTGATACAGATCTTTGATATTCTTAGAGGATATGTCCGGAGTTGGGTAGACTTGGTGCTTTGCTAGGAGTCGACCTTGTCTCGTAAATCGGTAGAACGTAGTACTTGGTATGTACGTGATTCGGGCACTCCGACGACAGTATTTACTGCCAACTTATCCGAGATCTCATGGGTCGCTTCCCGATAATCCACCGATGACGCACAACTCGCACTCTTGAATAATCTGGGATTATATAGAAGAGAGAGAAAATTAATCTAGGATTAATAACGGAGATATTTTATCCGGGATAAAATGTCGTCTAAAGAGAGAGAACGATTAATTTGGAATTAATCGTAAAATTATTATATTCGATATAATAATCGAAATTCAATTTCGACGCGAAATTAAAATTAGATTTTAATTCGGGCAAATGAGTTATTTAGAATTAATTCGTTAGCGACGTAAATAATAATTTCGCCAGGCGCAATTATTTATTTAAATTCGATTTAATTAACGTCGCGACGTAAGTTCGGTATTTCGGAAATATCGAACCGAACGCGTGAGTGCACGTGGGCCCACTTTCATTGGAAACGTGTGGGGCCCACATGACACATGTCATTTTATGCATTATTTAATTCTAATGCATTGCATGGTGATAGTGTACAATACACTCAATGGTTTTGCATGGAGTTTGAGTGTTTGACACTCTAAGCCATTGCATGTTTTGTGTCATAAGTTTATTATTAATTTAATAAATATTATGGCATAAATATAAATTGATTTTTGGTAACAAAATTCAATCAACAACTCTCTCATTTTACTCCACTCTCTCACGCCCAAAATAGGGCAAAACTCACTGGTTTTTCATCAAGAAAAACGTGAGCTAAGGGAAGCTAAGAGTTGGGTTTTCATGGTGAAAACCGCAAGTGCTAGCACAATACGAGTCTTGCGAAGGTGGTAGGGAGGTTCACCCATGAGGCGGGACTCATCCGACGGAGTTTGGAGCTTCGTTTTGAGACCCGAAACTGCCAAGACAGTGGACAGTGGACTGTTGCAGTGGCGTGAGCAAGGCAGTGCGTTTTTGTTGCTTCGTTCGTCTCCAAATCGACATAACCGATCAATGTGAGTATTCCGCTACCTCCGTTGGTGTATTCACGCATTATTTCATGTCTTGATTTGATCTTGGGACCTTAGAATAAACCAACACTTACAACCTATTACATGACATATAAACTGTGGACCGATGACTTACATGACATCTATAACTGTATGATTGTAGCTGGTCTATCTCCTCCAATCTAAATAATTGATATTTAGAATCCAAGGCACCTAAGCTGAAACTGAACCTACAATCCCAGTGAAATTATGGAGGGGTCAGATCTTATAAAAGATATGGTGAGTGAACGCTAAAGTGAAACAAAGGAAAAACATTTAATCTACTAGAAAACAAGAATGTAATTAAATAATATAACATTTAAATTTGGGAACATGATAAACTGAGAAACTACCTATAAAACCTATACTTGTTAAACCTGTTCATGAAAGCTCACCAGTGTCGTGGCTTGGGGGCATGAAACTTACCTAGCGGGACCTATCACATCGTAGGCAATGGAAATATAATACTATATCTGCTTCTGGGCCTTATTGGAGTGATCAGTGCCCCATAAAAGAAACTGAGCGAACCCAAAACGCTGATGTCGAGGGGATAACATGATCTGGCAGTTTGAAAATCAAAGTTCTAAGGTTTTATGAATCCCAACAGAAGTAATTTGAATTGGGTATACAAAATAATCACATATATAAACTATCATGTTATAAAACTTTTTGTAACTAGAAATTGTAAACTCAAGACAATAGTTCAAGTATTATGTTAAAAATGTAAAATGTGTCCTAAAGCGCAAAATGTAAGTCGGCATTCTAAAAACTGAAAACTTAAATTATAAAATTAATTACTTCAAATTCATAAAACATAAAACATTGCATAAGTATTGCATTCACTCATAGACTGGGATGGAGTCTACTGCTCAGGAGACCCATGATGTTGAACAGAAGATCTTGCATGGTATCTATAAAATAAGAACTTTTATGCGGTTAGAAGTCGAAGATACTTAAGTTTTCAATCTCATGCACAAAAGGTAATTGAATGCTGACTAACTAAGAAAGTTAGGTTTTATACCCGTGCTAACTTAAGCAAGCTAACAAATGTGTTAACTTAACTAATGTTATCAACGAATTTAATGGTCATGAAAATACCTTAACCTTTTAAACGTGAGATCTTACGTCTGCTTGGCTATACCCCGCTATAACCTAAACTACACTCGGTAAACTTTAAAACAAGCTATTTCCTATAATGCCACCCACATTCTCAACACAACAACTAAAAACACCTTCCTTGCTTGCGACATACATTTACCTACATCGCTTCCAACATTACAGACTTGAACATCACTAACACCAACCTTACGAAGCAACTCATGGCCACATTACAATACATATATACACTTACTCATTGTCTTTTTCTTAAGTATCATATCCTCGCCTAATACACTACCATAACAATAATAAGCTCTCTACAACAGCCAGTTAATTGAAACACAACGTACTATCAAGCTTCATTATTCACATTCTGTGTAACACCTCGCGAAAGGCAGGATGCTACCGGCAGGAGACAAAATTGCCCTATCTTTATAAGCCTTTGAATTTACCAAAAATTCGGCATGATGTATCATAAATTGGACAACTTGGATCACAGTCCACAATCAAAGGGAATCTAAGAAGACATCAAACAAATAAAAGGACCTCAGGTCCAAATAAAACACATTAATATCATCACCTAAGGGCTCCGCCCACATCATCTATCAAAACTCAAGGGCTCTGTGGCCACCATATCATAAATAATTAAATCATTTACCTAATATATATACAAACAGCGTGCTTAGCACGAAAAATAAGTAATAACCAAATATCCTAAACTTCTCCCAAGACACTTGCGAGGGTGACTGCCGCTTAGGTGATCTGCGTCTCGAGCATGACTTCCAAAGCCGAATTGGTTGACCTATCTGGAAGCTAACCAGTAAAACCAGCAAATTGGTTTGGTGTGAGTTATAAAAACTCAGTAAGTAACCATGCTAATACTACTAATAGAAAATTTAAAATTAATTACATTAGATGTTTTTCAAATTTACTAAGTTAGGACGAGTTCAGAATTATCAACATTTGTTATCCTTTATACCACTAGATTATATGCATTAGTCATTAATAAACTTATTCCAATAACACATATCTACACGTACAAATATAAATTTAGAAATCATGACTTATTTCATTTTCCGATTATTCAAACACAAATTATCCATTGCATATCATCACATGCCAATACAAATTAGTGTATCAGTACTTATATATACTTTTTCATTTACATATACATATACGTACCATTACACATTCACACACTTACATATATAAAAACATGCATATAGACATTAGAGCTAGTCAAATACTTCACTTTATAGCATAGCAATAACCAAAAATCCATACCTGTGGTGGTCGATTACTTAACCATACATTGTCTCGCACTTCTTTCTCAATACCATCTCTTATATATTTCATCTTAACCTAAACACTTCAATCAATTCTATATATATATATATATATATATATATATAACATTTGTTATCCTTTATACCACTAGATTATATGCATTAGTCATTAATAAACTTATTCCAATAACACACATCTACACGTACAAATATAAATTTAGAATCATGACTTATTTCATTTTCCGATCATTCAAACACAAATTATCCATTGCATATCATCACATGCCATACAAATACGTGTATAAATACTTATATATACTTTTTCATTTACATATATATATATACGTACCATTACACATTCACACACTTACATATATAAAAACATGCATATAGACATTGAGCTAGTCAAATACTTCACTTTATAGCATAGCAATAACCAAAAATCCATACCTGTGGTGGTCGATTACTTAACCATACATTGTCTCGCACTTCTTTCTCAATACCATCTCTTATCTATTTTCAACTTAACCTAAACACTTCAATCATTTCTATATATATAATATATATATTATCAACATTTGTTATCCTTTATATATATATATATATATATATATATATATATAATTATGTCAACATTTGTTATCCTTTATATTGTCTCGCACTTCTTTCTCAATAACATCTCTTATCTATTTTCATCTTAACCTAAACACTTCAATCATTATATATATATTATATATATATATATATATATATTATCAACATTTGTTATCCTTTATACCACTAGATTATATGCATTAGTCATTAATAAACTTATTCCAATAACACACATCTACACGTACAAATAAAATTTAGAAATCATGACTTATTTATCATGATTACTTAACCATACATTGTCTCGCACTTCTTTCTCAATACCATCTCTTATCTATTTTCAACTTAACCTAAACACTTCAATCATTTCTATATATATATATATATATATATATATATATATATATTATCAACATTTGTTATCCTTATATATATATATATATATATTATCAACATTTGTTATCCTTTATATTGTCTCGCACTTCTTTCTCAATACCATCTCTTATCTATTTTCATCTTAACCTAAACACTTCAATCATTTATATATATATATATATATATCAACATTTGTTATCATTTATACCACTAGATTATATGCATTAGTCATTAATAAACTTATTCCAATAACACACATCTACACGTACAAATATAAATTTAGAAATCATGACTTATTTATCATGATTACTTAACCATACATTGTCTCGCACTTCTTTCTCATACCATCTCTTATCTATTTTCATCTTAACCTAAACACTTCAATCATTTATATATATATATATATAACATAAATCAACTTTCAAGTATTCATCGAATGGGTTACTAACCTGGCTTCGCAAGCACTCTAGGTTCTAGTCAAGTCTGCCAAAATAAATGACGAAGCACCATTAGAATCATGACTTATAGAGTTCTCGACTAACTACGATAAAATCTCGGATCTTTCCAGAACAACCAAATCAAGTCAGATTTCAATATTTTTAGTTTTAGTAATCTTAAACATCATTAAAAACTAACCCAAGTCATTAGTTAAGTTAATTCTTGGTTTATGTTTTTTTTGGAATCTTCTAAAAATATTTCTGCAAATGCCACGGAAAGGTCCCGAACCCTCCGGATTTATCCAAACGTATTCTCATATCATAAATAACTCATAACTATCGTTAAAGTCAAAACACATCATTATATGGAAAAACCCATTTTTACCAGAAACTTGTATATTCTATCGGATCGATCAAACTCATTTTGTTTTCACTCGGATTCTACCAAATTCACATATTTAATATACTCATGCATAACAAATTCAATTTATATAATTACGTTACTCTACAACGCTACTGAATAAATCCAAATAGTTAGCGGAAAACATGAAATTTGTGAGTTTTTACCGGGAGGTCTTACCGAGATTTTGAGGGCATACAGACTCCAAATGATCCCACGAACACGCTAGAATCGATGGAATTCCAATCGGAGCTACTTTTGCCCATGGGTCACTATTCATCTGAATCTTCCTCCCTCAATTCGCGTGCATCCGAGCACTGATCGGAAAAATCGTCACTGCCATCTGGTAGTTGTAACATCCCTGATCTGGTAGATGCTACTGGCAAGGAATATGATGTTCTATCCCCCTGAGCCTCTGACTATCTGTCTGTAATCATCTTAACCTAGCTAATCTCAACTGACTTTCTTATGCATATAGACCATTGCCCCGACTCATCAACATGAAATGCATCTCAAATACTCATATAGTGTACTTATTAGTACTGCACATCACAACTCTGATAATAAATACATTAGCACATTTCAATAACGTATTCTATACAGTGCAAGACATATAGCTTTTACATTGACTTTGACAATACTGAAACTTTATACACACTCTAGTTGGCTCAGACCCTCTAGTGACTGCCATTAGTATCCATCCTCCCGAGCTCGTCCTCCAAGGTCCTGTAAAATAAAACACTAGGAGGGGGTTAGATCATTTGAATGATCTAAGGTAGTGGATGAAAACTGAAAATGTTGTTATAAAAATATTTGGTTCTAAATCCAAAGTTCAAGAAATAGCTTTATACGAAAACTCTTTTTCCGTCTGAAAACTCTGGGTTTCTTTCTGAAAATCTCTTCTGAACTCTTTCTGTAAAACTTATCTTTTCTGAAAGTTCTTATAAAACTGTTGTTTTCTGAAAAAAAATTTTTCTAAAAACCTTTTCTGAAAACAATATCTAATATATGATCTCTGAAAACTATTTTCTAAAAACCTGATATCTGAAAATTAGTCTGTATCTGAAAAATATGACGTATGGGGGCGTTAGGTATATTCGTCCCCTCATACGCCTAACTAGAGCTAGGAGTGAAAATTCATGACTTTAGGGCATTACGTATTGCCGTCCCATAAAGCATGCCACTTTTTTCTCTGAAATTAGTGGTCTTGAGGACGTTACGTATCGATGTCCCCCAAAACATGCCACTTTTGTCCCTGAAATTAGTGGTCTTGGAGCGTTACTTATCGCCGTCCCCCAAGCCACTGAACTAGAACTAGAGGTGCAGATCTATGCTACCCTTCAAGCTTTGAAACTAGGATCTAGGAGCATCTGTCATCCCTAGTCCTGAACTATGATCTGGGGGCGTTACGTATCGTCGTCCCCCCAGTCCTCTACATGTGCACATGTGATGTCCGACAATTCTATATATGAACCAAGTTACATACTGAGGTGGGTTTTCCCCCATGCCTCGAAAAAATAAAACTCATGTTTTGAAACATTTCTCTTCTAAATCATTTCTCAAAACATGCTAAACAAAATACAATTGATAATAAAATTGGCTAATGCCCTAATAGCGAAAAGTAAGTTTGATATGAGCAACAACGTAATGAAAATCAATTTAAAAGAAAGTGTCCACTCACTGATTTCAGAATTTGGCTGGTGCTGAATTCCTTCATCGAAGAATATTATGGTTCCTAAGGATAATCTATCGAAGATTTAATTAGCATATAAGTCATAAGATAGGTTTCAGAACTTAGCTAAGATTACAAATACATCCACATGTTATAGCTACAAAGCTTAACATGCTTGTGTCTTGATGTAATGTATGAATACGAACTGATAAGAGACCTATAAGACGGCCTCTATCATGTTAGGTGAAACCAAAGTGAGTTGAAACTGATTTGGGCAAATTTTTTTCCACGAGTCGCGACGCTCCCACATGCTGGCAATTCCAGTGAGCATTTCTGTCATCGCGTAATGACGTAAAGCCTTGGGCGTCGCGACGCGCCCAATTCCAGAATCGATCTGTGGTAAATTCCTAGTACGCATAGCGACGCTGGTCTTGTAGCATCGCGACGCGATGCCAAAATTAGGGCATAATATCAACAATCCATGTCTAATTTGCTCGAAACACTCCCCATGCTTCCATACTATAATTTTTACTCAGCAATTCTACAAACCTCAATGCAAATACTTGCTAAACTAACACTCTTTAGCCCACTTAAATCTTTAATCTCAAAGCACAATTACCTAAACAGTTAAGGTTTCAAATTTTTGGTCCTTCTTAACACCAAAAATTTCTATGCTTATTAACCACTTAAATGCATTCCCTAGTGTGCTATTATTATGCATATAGCATCATATCAACAAAATTTATCAATTCATGATTTGGGTCAAAATGACCTTACCTTAAGCCAACTGATTTCCATCACCCTCCAAGTCTTCAATACTTGTTCTTCTTCCTTCAAGTTTGTGGAGAGTGGTATTTGCCTTTTCTCATTCATTTTCTTCTTTCTCTTCTCTTTTCCTTCTTCTTTTTCCTTCTTATTTCTCTTTTCCTCTTCTCCAACGTTTTTCCTTTTTTTTCTTATTTTTTCTAAGTTTTTTGAAATGAAGAATATTAAACCCCTTTTTATACTAGGGGCCATTTGTAATTTTCATTTTTTGAAGAATTATGTAGAAACTTGAAGATAGGTCCAAGCACTGTTTATCCAAAATTTGACTTGCATTTTTTACCTGTTTCTGTTTTGCGTTTGGAAAAATGTTGAACAAGAAAGTTGTAGGTCTTGATCTCAGCTTCCGACGATATAAAATTCATTAAAATCGGAGTTTGAATGAGAAATTACCGGCCCAAATACCATGGACTGTTCAGAGTAGAACATAATACAGTTTGTATCGGAATTTCGAGGGATCTACCGATTATCCCCAAAGTCGTTCCATGAATGTATTTGTGCTTAAACATAATTTATATTATATAATACTCATCTCACAATGTAATAGTGGTCGAGGTTTCCGTTCGTTACAAACTCTCCCCCCTTAAATAGGATTCATCCTCGAATCATTTCTAGGGCTTAACTCGTAGATTGTCTTGGTCGTAGATATCCATGTCTCCGACTATCCTTATCTTTCTTAATTTTCCTTCTAGTCTTTTGTTCGAGATCTTAATACTAAAATCTCTAGAAATCTTTTGTCATAATTGTGCCTATTATTCCAAAGTTCATGGCCTTGGTGAATAATATCTTGAGTTCCTAACTGAAAGGTAATTCCTTAATCTTACTCCATGGTCCTCTACTCAATACTCTACATTTATCATCATACTACCTCTATCTCTTATGCATCACATAACTTTATTTCTAAAACTTCCAACTATATTCAACATCCTTTATTTCCATCCATCTTCACGAGTTTTCATTTCGAAAATTGTACCGTATTTGTAGTCTATCCTCTTACTTATCTTAGTTCAATTCTGATTTTACAACCCCTCTTAACACCTTTTGTCATGACAACAATAACTTTTAAATATCCTTAGGTACATCTGTTACTTTTCATGTTTAAGTATTCTCATAGTACTTTATGTTCTAACCAATAACCTTCAATTTCCATTGACCTGTGTATACCTTGGGTTCTTCAGTTATTCTAAGATATAACTTATCTTAAGATTTATTATCTTATCTTATCATATTATTCGGCCTCTCCATTTTCCATCCTTCTAAACCTTCTTTACTTATAAGCTTCTTCTTTTGAGTTCTCGCATTTACGTCTTTCTCTGTGATTTTGGACTTCATAACTTATAACTAACCTCTCCAAGTACTCTTACTGTCTCATAATGTTTCTCATAATTAAAATGTTATATCAGGGTAGTTCTCATCTGGTGATTCTTCTTGATTGGCTAAGAAGTTATGAGGCAAGATATTTATACTAAGCCTGATTATATACACTTTTATACTAAAGTTATGTTCTTTATTACTATGTTAACACTGATCATACTGTCACAGTTCACTCTTCTGCACCTTTGATCCCTTGCTAAAACGATATGATTACTGTCTTTTACACGACTTGTTCTTTATGCTTGGTTGTATTACTTATAAATCTTACCTTTTCCCGAGGTCCGTCTATGCATATTTTACCTTGATAATTTATTCACTGTGGCTAAGGCTATCCCAAACCCGTGTGGTTTGGTTAACTTAACTATGGCTAGTTTCTTCTCAGAGATCACAAGAGTTAAAATATAATAGAACTTGGGTTTTAATCCAACAATGAGAAATCTTGCTATGATGTGCTTTTGTCTTTGCTTACTAAGCATTTTTCTTATATTGTCGTCACACTTTGACCGTTCTACTTTCAAATCTTATGGTTCATGTTCTTTTCATAGGTTTGATATAAAGGTTTGATATCCTACATAGGTTTTTCTGTTTTATGGGAAAACATTGAGGTGAATATCATAGTCCATCTCTGATGTCGCGATTTATCAAGGGTTTGTAGGGTGGGGATTGATCTTGATGCCTTCCTGGTGGTGGTGATCTCATCAGGTGCCCATGTTGTGGTTGCGTGTTCTGTTCATCTATAAGTCTGAGACTCTCATGTTTGCTAGTTGGAGCTCCCACACTAAGATACTCCCACTAGGTACTATCTGAGTTTTTTACTTTTTCAACTTCACTCTTGATTCACTACCCGACTATCGATTATACTACCTCTTATCATGAGCCTTCTGTAGAATTATGCTCTATGAATACTTCATCATATTGCTTTTATACCCCATTCTACTAGTTTCTGTTGCTTAACCCTCCTTAGTTTTTATTTTTTCTCAAATTCCTACTATATTTTATATGTTATTCCTCCTTACAAAGTCTACACCGCTACTTAGATTTTCCTCTCATCTTAGTCACTTGAACTCCTTATATCTTTATCCCACTGAGAACTTCATCAACTTTAGTTACTTAAGACATTTCCACACTATTTTCTTGGTTTTGGTGGTACTCTATTCTAGTTATTATTTCTTAATGCAATCAGACTCCTATAGATTTACTCCCTTAAGGATTCCCAATTCAATAATGGCCTCCAGGTTTGGGTTCCACTTATTGTGACTCCGAATTATTCTATCTCATGCTTCTTATCTATATTCTTTTAAACTTCTAAGTTTGGCTATCTAGTCGTTTCTCAACTCATTTATCATGTCAAATACACTCATTTGCTGGTTCATCTCCTTATTGGGCTCTGAGTATAGGGGTGAATACTTGCTTTCTTTGGGGATTTGGAAAAGACACATTTATGATTGGGTGCCTATCATTCGTCCGTCAGAATCTGCGTCGACTACTGTAAGTACTAAAATTTCTATAACTCCGATCTACTATGATAAGATTTCCATTTTACATTACTATCCCAAGTCATATTATCCATTGTTACTATATATATTTTACCTCCTTATTACTTCATGTAGCTTCATTTATTATTTATTTCCATAACTTATTATTCAGTTCTATATTACGCTTCCCAAGACTAGTGATGGCCTACTCCTATTGGCTACTTCCTAGGTTTCTTCTCTTTGCTCTTGTTATAGGCTACAACTACACTATATAATCTTACTATTCAGGCTAGTATTCTTTGCTAACTTCCAATTGGCTTCCATCTCATAAATATGTCCATTTTAAACTTCCAAGAGTCTCTTTTAATATTGCACCAATCTATGGATTCCCGCAGGTATTTCGAATTTATCCACTTGGCTTAAGTCGGGTTCTTTCTTTTCTATCTCTTAAATCCTTCTTAGTTCTTCTCTGGTGGCCTATCATTCTGTGTTTTCTGTTTCTGGCTTAGGTTAAATCTTCATTGTATTTCCTTACGGTTATCTTTATCTCGGCTGGTATAGGGTGAAGTAGGAATCTTTTTCTCAATGGGTGTCGACGTCCTTGTTTCTAATACTTTATGCCCTGGTAGAGTCTATTACTTATGTGAGATAGGTATGAGATAGACTCTATCAGGACCGCTTCTTTGACTGGTATAGCTGAGAGATGAAGATCTTGATAAGTCAGATCTTATATATCGATTTCTTTAGTTAAAGTAACTAATCACTTATCTTTACCTCTTTCTTTTTACTTGCTCACGGATCTGAGTTTGGGTATCTAGAACTTCTACATCTTTTGTGATAGCTTGATTTTTACTGGAAACTCCATTGACTAATCCTGATATTTAATTCTCTCTTTTTATTTTCTGACTATTTTCGCTATCGAGGGAAATTTTGCTATCTATAAGAAATACTAATGGCTATTGGGTCTACCCGAATAAGCTTTCTAATGAGCAAAGAATTTTTACTAGAAAAGAAGGAATATTTCTCAGGTTCACTTAACATTTTACTCTTGTTCAAACTTACTCTATGTACTCTTTACTATTACTAGTTCTGGTATTTCCTTATCTATTTGTTTCTATACCTTAGCCCCTAGTCACTTCTTATTGCTTAAGCATCTGCATTTTATCTTTTACCTTTCTTTCTAACTTTTCTTTCTCTTTCTACCTTCTTGGATGGGCATCATTGAAACTTTACTATATCCTTCTGTCTCTTACATTCCTTTATCTCCGACCTTTCAAACATCTATGCATCTTTCCTTACTTTCTTAGAGCTTTCTTTTCCCACTTCCTTAGGTAACTTTTCTTAGTACCTATACTTTCTAGTTTCATAACTGAACTTGATCTTTTACTAATAATTCAGGATGATTTCGAAAAGATTTATCAAAGAATATTACTGCTTTATGAGGAGGGATATTCGAATAGTCTAGGAATTCTTGCTAACCTGTCTATAGAACTTTGAGGACGTACTCGAGAATCGGATACTGGAGAGGTAGTGTCTTGCATACTAGTACCTCGGACATACTACGTATACAAGACCCCAACACTCTGCCCACTGCAGTCACTGACTCTCTAGACCATGCTCTGATACCATCTTTGTAACATCCCCGATCTGGTAGATGTTACTGGCAGGGAATATGTCGTACTATCCCCCTGAGCCTCTGACTATCTGTCTGTAATCATCTTAACTTAGCTAATCTCAACTGACCTTCTCATGCATAGGGATTATTTCCCAACTCATCAACATAAAAAGCATCTCAAATACTCTTCTAACCACATATAAGTTCTTATATGAGGGAAGTCTGACATTTTTGCAATTTCTAAAAAATATAGGGTATTTATAAGAAAAGTTTTTGAAATTTACATTTTGACCCCCGAAAATTATAATCAGGTCCCTTTTAATACAATTTTCAAAAAGTTTTCAACATGAAAGTTATTCGTCTCGGGAAATAAATTCCGAAGGTTTAAGAATCAGTTTAATCAGAGTTCGTTTGAAATTTTTATAGCCGAAACAAGAAACTTTTACGCGTATAACTATATAATCGGAAATCGCGTAACTGATTCTCAGAACGACGCGTTTCCCAACATGATAAAGCTTCACTTTAAAATATTCCATTCTATTTTACAACACATAATCTCTGATTTTCAAATAACATCTCGTTCCAAATCTTTAACTTTAATTCGGAAATATTTTAGAACTACTCCGAAAAATTCGGGATATTACATCTTCCCTCTTTATAAAAATTTATTTCTCGAAATTTCTACATCTTTACGTCCAACCCTTCGGAATTGAATATACATACGTTACAATCATATCCATATTTGGGAATCCTCTCACTTTATACATTCTCAAAAGTCATGTATTTCATATATCATTAAAACTCATAATATTTCAAAATAAATAAATCAAATCAAATGTTTCATACCAAATCAAACCAAACTCGTAATTTCAATTTGCATTCATTCATTGGAACACACTCAAACTGCTTCAAGATCATTCATCATAGAAACAAAATGTCGAATACGAATTCCATATAGTCAATCATATGCATCATCAGTGATGAAGTACATAGCATATATTCTTTACACGCAATCAAATACAATATCAAAACGGAAACATAACATGAATTTCATACCATCTATTTCGTCCACAATAAAAAATGAAACTCATTCAATTCATATTATATCATTTCATATCACATCTATAAATGATACCAACATCAAAATTTACATACTTACATATCCAATCGAACATACAATATTATATGGCTGACAATATAACATGCATAACCATCACAACACTCAAAAGATCTGTGACTAACCATAAACTTACATACATGCTCTTGTACCATACATAAAATTTATATCAACAAATACATTCATTGTCATAGCCAGAAGTGATAAATAATCCTACATGCTCTTATGATGTTGATAGTCTGAAATCTATCAATCTCTATCATCATTCAAAATAGAAAACATAAAATGATCTCTTTCAAAAACCATTACGAAAAAACATTTCAAAAACTCTTTTACTGTAAACAAAATCAGTTTCAAAGTCCATTATCGTAAAACCATATCGAGCATCCAGCATAACTCAACTGGACGAAACATAAACAAGCGCCTCCAAATCGCATGCACAGATCGACTAATGAACGAAACGATCCCCTGTCGATAAATGATTGGGTCGGTCCACTGTAGTTGGGCAAACCCTTATACAAGCATCACGACAGAAACATGTCATATCAATTATAAAACTGTAAAAACCATATGCATGCACATGATGGAAACATATCATATCATATAATATCATTAACTATGTCGAAATGCATCACATTTAAAATGTAATTCTTTTGAAATCATTTTTTCACCCCCAAAACATAAATATGTGTAAATCAAAAATAAATCATTGATGCAAAGTTTTCAAAACACATATCGATTGTCCACTATTCAATCACGCGCACAGACCGAACAGTGTACGGACCATGTCGACAGGGTAGGGGCCAACCATTTTTCGATAGTCTGGACCCCATAACAAGCACCCCAACCAAGCCGAAACGAAACATATACAACCACCACGAAGGGTCAAATACATAAAATCATCAAGCACCATGACAGAAACAGATTTTCTAGCATCTCGGTTGAAACAAATTTTACAGTTTAAAAACATGAAAATCATTTTCAAGCACCTCGACGGAAACATACAAGCACCTCGACGAAAACATATCGATAAATATAAAAACATGAAAGCGTTAATCAAGCATTGAGGCGAAAATATTTCTTTATTCTTTATAATCAAAATTGAAATATCTAAAAACTTTCACTCTTTCTTTCTTTTCAAAATACTTTTGTGCCAAAAATCAAATACCAAGTTTTCAAAACATGGTTGAAAATATCAATACATAATTCAGACTACCAATATCTTAGCATAATTCGTACCCCAAAATACAATGATTTCACATCACATATATATTCATATCTCTACATATACAACGTACTTTTAACTTAGTACACCTATACACATACATATACTTATAGTAAAAAAACATATACGGATAATCCAAATCATCCATATCAATCCAAATCATAGCACGTCATACCATATACCAGAAATCAATTCAAATTACAAACCTAGGACCAATATGATCTATACATAACAGAAAACTTACTCGGATGATCAGATACCTTATAGCAGCAGTCACCGACACCTAAACCCTTGCTCTGATACCACAATTGTAACACCCCGCTAGAGGCAGGATGCTACCGGCAAGAGACATGATTGACCCATCTCCATAAGCCTTTGAATTTACCAAAAATTCGGCATGATGTATCCTAAAACTGGACAACCTAGATCACTGTCCAGCATCAAAGAGAATCTAAGAAGACATCAAACAAATAAAAGGACATACGGTTCACACAAAATACATCAATATCATAACAGCAAGGCCTCCGCCCACATCCTCTATCAACACTCAGAGCTTTGTGCCCACCACATCATAAACAATTAAAATATTTACTTAATATATATACAAACAGCATGCTCAGCACCACAAGTAAGCAATAACCAAATATCAAAAACTTCTAAACTTTTCCAAATACACTTGCAAGGTGACTACCGCTTGGGTGATCCGTGTCTCGATCATGACTTCCAAAGCTGAAGTGGTTGACCCATCTGGAAGCCAACGTACAAAACTAGCAAACTGGTTTGGTGTGAGTTATAAAAACTCAGTAAGTAACCATGCTAATACTACTAACAGAACATTTAAAATCAATTACATTAGATGTTTTCCAAATTTACTAAGTTACGACGAGTTTAGAGTCATTTAGTATTCACTCCAATGAATACTCACATGTCTATACGAGTTTCCTTTGCTCATGGTACACCGGGTTAAACCATTGGAACTCCAATTTCAATATACGACATATGCTAGTCTTCTAGGTTATACGAATTCGACCGTATTCCAAAACCAACGACTATGAATATTTACTTTTAAGAGTAGTTTATAATAGTAATACTATCACAATGTCGGATCACCCAGTCTCATGTATTATATATGACTATTCTAAGGTCGATGTCATTATCAGCATATTTATATATCAAACTTATATGCATTATGACATAAATTATCAATAACAGGGTCGAAATGAAAATGTTGTTATATTATTAATAAATAATAAAATATAATATGCAACATTATTCGGATTGACGCTCCAAGCACCAACTCCAATAGATGGAACTAGAGGGGTGACACCTTACATACTAGTGTCCCAGACATACATCGCATGAAAGACATCATGACCCTACTGTTGTAGTTATATACCTTAAGACTGTGTTACTCTAATACCATCTTTGTCAGATCCCAGTATATCCAGGACATGACCAGCAGAAGACGATATGACCATCCATGAAGTCACTGACCTAAAGATGCAAAATCCGCACGACTTATATCTAATGCACTTGTATGAACCTATAAGATATCATTTTGACAAATAAATGATCATGAAATGATGCATAACTTGTTCATTAATTCCATACCACCATGAATAATACTCACACATCCATGATGTGTTAAATTTTCATATACTAAATAAATACACTAGATGGTTTCTCATCCTTACAGCCTATTACATGACATATAAACTGTGGACCGATGACTTACATGACATTTATAAATGTATGAATGTAGCTGGTACATCTCCTCCAATCAAAATAATTGATAGCTGGAATCCAAGGCATCAAAGCTGAACCTGAATCTACAATCACAATGAAATTGTGGAGGGGTCAGATCTTATAAAAGACATGGTGAGTGAACGCTAAAGTGAAACAAAGGAAAAACATTTTAATCTGGAGAAAACAATAATCTAATTAAATAAATATAACATTTAAATTTGGAAAACATGATAAACCGAGAAAACTAGCTATAAAACTTATACTTGTAGAACCTGTTGATGAAAATCTCACCAGTGTCGTGGCTTGGGGGCATGAAACTTACCTAGCAGGACCTAGAATAGCGTAGGCAAGGGAAACATAATACTGTATCTGCTTATGGGCCTTATTGCGGGTGATAAGTGCCCCATAAAAGAAACCGAGTGAACCCGAAATGCTGATATCAATGGGACAACACGAACTGGCAGTTTGAAAATCAAAGTTCTAATGTTTTATGAATCCCAACAGAAGTAATTTGAATTGAGTATACAAAATAAAACATATATATAAACTATCATGTATAAAACTATTTGTGACTAGAAATTGTAAACTCAAGACAATAGTTCAAGTATTATGTTAAAAATGTAAAATGTGTCCTAAAGCGCAAAATGTAAGTCTGCATTCTAAAAACTGAAAACTTAAATTATAAAATTAATTACTTCAAATTCATAAAACATAAAATATTGCGTAAGTATTGCATTCACTCACAGACTGGGATGAAGTCTACTGCTCAGGAGACTCCATGATGTTGAACATAAGATCCTGCATGGTATCTATAAAACAAGAACTTATATGTGGTTAGAAGTTGAAGATGATTAAGTTTTCAATCTCATGCACAATAGGTAATTGAGTGCTTACTAACTAAGAAAGTTAGGTTTTATACCTGTGCTAACTTAAGCAAGCTAACAAATGGGTTAACGTAACTAATGTTATCAACAGATTTAATGGTCATGAAAATACTTTAACCCTTCAAAACTTGAGACATCTTACGTCTGCTTGGCTATACCCCGCTACAACCTAAACTACACTCGATAAACTCTAAAACAAGCTATTTCTAATAATGCCACCAATATTCTTAACACAACAACTAAACACACCTTCCTTGTTTGCAACATACATTTACCTAAATCGCTTCCAACATTAAAGACTTCAACATCACTAACACCAACCTTACGAAGCAACTCATGGCCACATTACAATACATATATATACTTACTCATTATTTTTTTTCTTAAGTATCTTATCATCGTCTAATACACTACCATAACAATAATAAGCTCTCTACAACAACCAGTCAATCGAAACACAATATACTATCATGCTTCATTCTTCACATTCTATGTAACACCTCGCCAAAGGCAGGATGCTACCGGCAGGAGATAGAATTGACCCATCTTTATAAGCCTTTGAATTTACCGAAAATTTGACATAATGTAGCCTAAAACTGGACAACTTGGATCACAATCCAACATCAAAAGGAATATAAGAAGACATCAAATAAATAAAAGGACCTCATGACCACACAAAACACATCAATATCATCACCTAAGGGCTCTGCCCACACCATCTATCAAAACTCAAGGGCTATGTGCCCACCATATCATAAACAGTTAAAATATTTCATTAATATATATACAAACAGCGTGCTCAGCACGACAAATAAGCAATAACCAAATATCCTAAACTTCTCCCAAGACACTTGCGAGGGTGACTGCCGCTTGGGTGATCCACGTCTCGAGCATGACTTCCAAAGCTGGAGTGGTTGACCTATCTGGAAGCCACCTTGCATAACCAGCAAACTTGTTTGGTGTGTGTTATAAAAACTTAGTAAGTAACCATGCTAATACTACTAATAGAAAATTTAAAATTAATTACATGAGATGTTTTTCAAATTTACTAAGTTACGACGAGTTCAGAATTACCAACATTTGTTATCATTTATACCACTAGGTTATATGCATTAGTCATTAATAAACTTATTCCAATAACACAAATATACACGTACAAACAAATTTAGAAATCATGATTTATTTCATTTGTCGATCTAGCAAACACAAATTATCCATGGCATATCATCACATACCAATAAAATATGTGTATCAATACTTATATATATTGTAACATCCCGGACCATTTTAGAATGTTAGCGCAAATTTTATTTTTCACGAAGTGAGACTATGCCCGAACGCGAGGTTTAACTTTAGAAAAATGGGAACTTTTTCATGAAATAGCTATAAATATTCATTAAAATAATTTTAAGGGTGAAATTGTGAATTACCAAATTAATATATATATATATATACACACACATATCTAAAGAAAAAAATAAAGAAAGAAAGAAAAAAAAAGGACTAGGCCCAACAATTAGTTAAGTAAAAGAAAGAAATCCCAAGCCCATTACCTAGAAATTTCTTCACATTTCTAGTAATTAATTAGGGAATAAAAAAAAAAAAAAAAAAAAAAAAGAATAAGAAATGGAATGATCGAGAGAAGCGAGAGATTGAGAGAAAGAGAGGTGAGAGGCAGAGAAAAAAAAAAATCGAGAAGAAGAAGAAGAAGCCGAGAGTAGTAGAGACCGAGAGAGATGAGAGAAGAAGCAGAACAGAGCAGACCGAATGAGGAATAAAAAGAAAATAGAATGGATAGAATAGGGAGAGATCGAGAGCTGAGATGAGAAGCAGACCGAGAAAGATAGCAGGACAGAAAGAGAGAAATCCAGAGGAGTGAATAGAGATAGGCCAAGAAGAATATATCGAGAGAGAGAGAGAAGAGAGAGAGAGAAAAATTGTAAGTATACTGTGTTAATGATTTCCTTGAGATTGTTGGTTTTTGATGTGTTTGGGTTAAATTAATAAATTGAAAGGATTGGGTTAATTGGATGGATATGGTGATTAGACATATGTTGGATTGAGTTTTTAATTTAGTTTTATAAAAGAATTGATAGTAGAATTTAAAAGATTAAGGGAATGGGAAGAATTGGTAGAACCCTAGAATATGGGGATTTTCTTTAAAAAAAAAAATGCTAAGCAATTAAATTGGAAGTAAAGTAAGTTGAATTGTGTGCATTGCTTTTGTCTTGGTGTCTAGTGTTTGAAATACTGGAAGTTAGAAAATAAAGAAAATGTTTGCTAAGAATAGGGTTTGAAGCTTATAACGTGTTCGTTGTGATAACGGTGAATCTAATACCCTTTCTCTTGTCATAATCAAGATATGATTTTTATTGGGCAAAAAGGAATTTAAAAGAAAAATATTTCCTTTTATTATTAGAAGCTTTAGTAACCAAAATGAGCTGTGGTAATTTTTTATAGAATAAGCGATGAAGAACCTATCTACAAGACAACTTAAAAATAAAGCTTTCCCGGGGAAATGAATCTTATAATGTCATTTCATCAGTCTCTTGCAGTTGAATGTTTGTAAAGTTTGGTTCTTATTTTTTTAATTCTTTAGTTGGATAGTTTACCAGTATAAGCAAGTAAGGCCATGATTAAATTTTTTTGACAGACTTGTTTTGTGCCAATCAAGATGATAGTCATTAGGAATTGCACATGACCAGTGTAAATGCTTTATTGAACCTCAAAGGCCTAACATAAATTTAAGTTGCTTTAACCAGCCTTTAGCTCACTCAGAGTTCTTAGAAAAATATGACTTATAGGTTATGGTCTAGTGTTGGGTGAAGAACTCTTAATTATTTTACCACTGCTGCCATTTCTTGTGTGTTCAAATTGCATTTGATTGAAAATATAGTTGCAGTGATGAATATGGGGAAGTATGAATGTGTTAGCATAGATAGAAGTGTTTATGGAAAGCGTGCTATGTTTATATGTATGTGAGTGTGAAACATATGTATTATATGAATGAAATGTTTCAGAATGTGACAGAGATGAAGTATGAGGCATGTTGATATATATATATTATAATATATATATATATATATATATATATATATATAGTATATATATAAATATGACTATATAAAGATAAGTTTTGTGTGTGCATAGAGTGTGCATGTGTATGAATGATTTCAATGTGTCATAAGTATACATGAATGAATACATGTTAATATAAGATGAGCATATAAGTAATAAATAAAACACATATGTCATCAAATTATAGTTACACATGAACAATATATATGTAGTTTAAAGATAAGTACATGAGAAAGCATGATTCATTTTGGTGATGATGGAATCTATAGCCTGTTAAGGTGAAGGGTCATTGTTATAATGGTCTGTATAATATGAAAATATATGGATGAATATGGATAGGTATAGATACAAGTTGAGAATATGTGATGTTTACAAGTTGTATTGATGAAGACATAAGTATAAAGAGGTGAGAAAATTGAGTATGGAAAAATATACAAGTAATGGAATGCATACTCATCAAATTATATGCATGAACAATACATGTAGTTATATAGTAACCTAATGGTAAGGACAGTGGAAGCATAGAAATGTGTATGCATTCATGCATTATGATCTTCATAATTCGAGTTGTAATGAGAATGATTTTCGAGAATCCGAAGTGTTTAAACTAGAGTTTCAAATGTTTTCTTGAAAGAATGAATTTCAGGAAGAGTTTCTTATAGCTTTGAGATTTAAAACATGGTTTGTGGTTTTTCGGGGCATGAGGTAAAAACTCACCCCAGTATGTAACTTGAGATTCAGTTGGAATTGACGGATTTCATATGGATTCGGGATTTGGGATTTGACCCATCCCAGTTGTACACTATTGGAATTGACGGATTTGACACATGTGCACATGTAGAGGACTGGGGAACGCCTCTAGATCCTCAGCGCTCATATGGTATATTCCTGGGCGGGGAGATGCGCCTTCGGGCGGAGATGCGCCTTCGGGCGGAGATGCGCCTTCGGGCGGAGATGCGCCTCGGGCGGAGATGCGCCTACGGGCGGAGGAGATGCGCCTTCGGGCGGAGATGCGCCTACGGGCGGAGATTCACTTTTCAGTTTTCATATACAGATTTCAGTTTTCAGAGATACAGATTTCAGATAGACTTCAGTTTTCATAAACAGATTTCAGATGAACAGTTTTCAGAAACAGTTTTTAGAAACAGTATTTCAGAAAGACAGGTTTATAAAGAGTTCAGAAAGCATTTTTCAGAAAATGGTTTTTCAGAAAAGATTTCTAAAAAGTATTTTTCTAAAAGTATGACATGTGAGAGTAGAGTATAAATTACTATTATGCATATGGTTCGGCATAAATGTATAGTGGCATTGATTGCATTAATATGTATATATGGTTAATATCTGTGCGCGGCATATTCATATAAAGTAACATTGTGTTAAATACTAGCGCATAATAGCATGATTTTTGTTAAATGCATATTTATTATTGATGACGGTATGAGTTGTATGCTCACTTTGAAAGAACATATGTAAAGATGTATAACATGATGATTAATAACATATGCATGTATACAGTTGGTGTGGTAGTGGATTAAATGTTTGACAGAAATAATGTTTTATTATAACCGATTTGATGATATTTCAAGAAAAAAAAAGGAAAGATAGTTATTATAAATATCTCATCCAGATTAGCTTTGAGTGTACAAAAGATAAAGAGAAATTAGAGTAGCGTAGCGGAAGCATGATGGGTTTTGATATGACAATTGGTAATATAAAAATCTTGATGTATGTTATGAATGTTTGAAAGTGTAAACAAGAATCATGATTTAAAGTATGTATGTGAACAGATAATAAAGATCAGTAATAAAGATTGTGTTTGCTAAATGGTTAGTGGCTAGATAATTAATTAAGACTTAATATATATATTTGCATGGTCAAATAGACAGCCCGAGTAAATACAGAACCTGGATTCAGACTTTGCATGTGTTTGACGCTCAAGGAATGAGCATAGTTACTTACTGAGTCTTATGACTCACACCACTACAGTGTTTGAGTTTTGCAGGTTGGTGACCTGATCGGTCGACCACAGACACCAGAGCTTGAGGGGTCGGATAGCAGCGTTGCAGTCAGCCAGTCACCAGGTCTTGGGAGTATCAGTCAAGTTTTAATAAGTCTAGTTGTAGAGAATTGAACTGTATAAAGTATGGTATTGTAAAAGTTTTTGTTTATACGTATTTTCGGGCACGGAGCCCAGTGGTATTATGTCTTTGTGTCTGCATCGCTTTTTAGTTGGGCCCTTAGATTGCATTGATGTTGAGATCCGGCCTGAGGCCGAGATTTTATGTTTATGATGTATATGGATGCTGGCTATAGGCCAGGTTGCATGATGTTACGAATACATCATGCCGAAATTTTTCTAGAATCAGAGGCTTATGGAGATGGGTTGTCGCTGTCTCCTGCCTGTGGTAACATTGCTGCTAAGGCGGGATGCTACAATGATGGTATCAGAGCAGAGGTTATAGAGTGTCGGTGACTGCAGCTGCTGGCTATTCGACTACCTTAGTAAGTATATGTTTTGTTTGGACCATATCGGTCTTTGTTTGTTATTTGGTTTCTAGTCTTTGTTTGTTGTTTGGTTTTAGTATGCCCAAAGCAGGATTCGAGGACGAATCCTATATAAGGAGGGGTGAATGTAACATCCCGGACCATTTTAGAATGTTAGCGCAAATTTTATTTTTCACGAAGTGAGACTATGCCCGAACGCGAGGTTTAACTTTAGAAAAATGGGAACTTTTTCATGAAATAGCTATAAATATTCATTAAAATAATTTTAAGGGTGAAATTGTGAATTACCAAATTAATATATATATATATATATAACACACACACACACATATCTAAAGAAAAAAATAAAGAAAGAAAGAAAAAAAAAAAAGGACTAGGCCCAACATTAGTTAAGTAAAAGAAAGAAATCCCAAGCCCATTACCTAGAAATTTCTTCACATTCTAGTAATTAATTGGAATAAAAAAAAAAAAAAAATATAAGAATAAGAAATGGAATGATCGAGAGAGCGAGAGATTGGCGAGAAAGAGAGTGAGAGGCAGAGAAAAAAAAAATCGAGAAGAAGAAGAGAAGAGCCAGCGAGAGTAGTAGAGACCGAGAGAGATGAGAGGAAGAAGCAGAACAGAGCAGACCGAATGAGGATAAAAGAAAATAGAATGGATAGAATAGGGAGAGATCGAGAGCTGAGATGAGAAGCAGACCGAGAAAGATAGCAGGACAGAAAGAGAGAAATCCAGAGGAGTGAAGAGAGATAGGCCAAGAAGAATATATCGAGAGAGAGAGAAGAAACAATTGGTAAGTATACTGTGTTAATGATTTCCTTGAGATTGTTGGTTTTTGATGTGTTTGGGTAAATTAATAAATTGAATAGGATTGGGTTAATTGGATGGATATGGTGATTAGAAATATGTTGGATTGAGTTTTTAATTTCGTTTTATAAAAAATTGAAGAAATTTAAAAAGGCTTAGGAATTGGGAGCATTGGTAGAACCCTAGAAATATGGGATTTTCTTTAAAAAAAAATGCTAAGCAATTAAATTGGAAGTAAATAAGGAAGTTGTGTGCATGCTTTTGTCTTGGTGTCCTAGTGTTTGAAATACTGGAAGTGAAAAATAACAGAAGAAATGTTTTGCTAAGAATAGGGTTTGAAGCTTATAACGTGTTCTTTGTGATAAGGTGAATCTAATACCCTTTCTCTTGTCATAATCAAGATATGATTTTTATTGGGCAAAAAATTTAAAGAAAATATTTCCTTTTATTATTAGAAGCTTTAGTAACCAAAATGAGCTGTGGTAATTTTTATAGAATAAGCGATGAAGAACCTATCTACAGATACAACTTAAAAATAAAGCTTTCCCGGAAATGAACCTTATAATGTTATTTCATCAGTCTCTTGCAGTTGAATGTTTGTAAAGTTTGGTTCTTATTTTTTTAATTCTTTAGTTGGATAGTTTACCAGTATAAGCAAGTAAGGCCATGATTAAATTTTTTTGACAGACTTGTTTTGTGCCAATCAAGATGATAGTCATTAGGAATTGCACATGACCAGTGTAATTGCTTTATTGAACCTCAAAGGCCTAACATAAATTTAAGTTGCTTTAACCAGCCTTTAGCTCACTCAGAGTTCTTAGAAAAATATGACTATAGGTTATGGTCAGTGTTGGGTGAAGAACTCTTAATTATTTTACCACTGCTGCCATTTCTGTGTGTCAAATTGCATTTGATTGAAAATATAGTTGCAGTGATGGGGAAGTAGAATGTGTTAGCATAGATCGAAGTGTTTATGGAAAGCGTGCTATGTTTATATGTATGTGGTGTGAAACATATGTATTATATGAATGAAATGTTTCAGAATGTGACAGAGATGAAGTTTGAGCATGTTGATATTATATATATATATATATATATATATATAAGTATATAAATATGACTATATAAAGATAAGTTTTGTGTGTGCATAGAGTGTGCATGTGTATGAATGATTTCAATGTGTCATAAGTATACATGAATGAATACATGTTAATATAAGATAAGCATATAAGTATAAAAACACATATGTCATCAAATTATAGTTACACATGAACACATATATTGTAGTTTAAAGATAAGTACATAAGAAAGCATGATTCATTTGGTGGTGATGATGGAATCTATAGCCTGTTAAGGTGAGGGTCATTGTTATAATGGTCTGTATAATATGAAAATATATGGATGAATATGGATAGGTATAGATACAAGTTTGAGAATATGTGATGTTTACATGTTGTATTGATGAAGACATAAGCTTATAAAGAGGTGAGAAAATTGAGTATGGAAAAATATACAAGTAATGGAATGCATATATCATCAAATTATATGCATGAACATATACATGTAGTTATATAGTAACCTAATGGTAAGGACAAGTGGAAGCATAAGAAATGTGTATGCATTCATGCATTATGATCTTCATAATTCGAGTTGTAATTGAGAATGATTTTCGAGAATCCGAAGTGTTTTTAAACTAGAGTTTCAAATGTTTTCTTGAAAGAATGAATTTCAGGAAGAGTTTCTTATAGCTTTGAGATTTAAAACATGGTTTGTGTTTTTCGGGGCATGAGGTAAAAACTCACCCCAGTATGTAACTTGAGATTCAGTTGGAATTGACGGATTTCATATGGATTCGGGATTTGGGATTTGACCCATCCCAGTTGTACACTAATTGGAATTGACGGATTTGACACATGTGCACATGTAGAGGACTGGGGGGACGCCTCTAGATCCTCAGCGCTCATATGGTATATTCCTGGGCGGAGATGCGGCCTTCGGGCGGAGATGCGCCTTCGGCGGAGATGCGCCTTCGGGGGAGATGCGCCTACGGGCGGAGATGCGCCTTCGGGCGGAGATGCGCCTACGGGCGGAGATTCACTTTTCAGTTTTCATATACAGATTTCAGTTTTCAGAGATACAGATTTCAGATAGACTTCAGTTTTCATAAACAGATTTCAGATGAACAGTTTTTGAAACAGTTTTTAGAAACAGTATTTCAGAAAGACAGGTTTATAAAGAGTTTCAGAAAGCAGTTTTCAGAAAATGGTTTTTTCAGAAAAGATTTCTAAAAAGTATTTTTCTAAAAGTATGACATGTGAGAGTAGAGTATAAATTACTATTATGCATATGGTTCGGCATAAATGTATAGTGGCTGATTGCATTAATATGTATATATGGTTAATATCTGTGCGAGGCATATTCATATAAAAGTAACATTGTGTTAAATACTAGCGCATAATAGCATGATTTTTGTTAAATGCATATTTATTATTGATGACGGTATGAGTTGTATGCTCACTTTGAAAGAACATATTGTAAGATGTTATAACATGATGATTTAATAACATATGCATGTATACATGTTGGTGGTAGTGGATTAAATGTTTGACAGAAATAATGTTTTATTATACCGATTTGATGTTATATTTCAAGAAAAAAAAAAAAAAGAAAGTAGTTATTATAAATATCTCATCCCGATTAGCTTTGAGTGTACAAAAGATAAAGAGAAATTAGAGTAGCGTAGCGGAAGCATGATGGGTTTTGATATGACAATTGGTATATAAAAATCTTGATGTATTATGAATGTTTGAAAGTGTAACAAGAATCATGATTTAAAGTATGTATGTGAACAGATAATAAAGATCAGTAATAAAGATTGTGTTTGCTAAATGGTTAGTGGCTAGATAATTAATTAAGACTTAATATAATATTTGCATGGTCAAATAGAGAGCCCGAGTAAATACAGAACCTGGATTCAGACTTTGCATGTGTGTTGACGCTCAGGAATGAGCATAGTTACTTACTGAGTCTTATGACTCACACCACTACAGTGTTTGAGTTTTGCAGTTGGTGACCTGATCGGTCGACCACAGACACCAGAGCTTGAGGGGTCGGATAGCAGCGTGCAGTCAGCCAGTCACCAGGTCTTGGGAGTATCAGTCAAGTTTTAATAAGTCTAGTGTAGAGAATGAATTGTATAAAGTATGGTATTGTAAAAATTTTTGTTTATACGTATTTTCGGGCACGGAGCCCAGTGGTATTATGTCTTTGTGTCTGCATCGCTTTTTAGTTGGGCCCTTAGATTGCATTGATGTTGAGATGCCGGCATGAGGCCGAGATTTTATGTTTATGATGTATATGGATGCTGGCTATAGGCCAGGTTGCATGATGTTACGAATACGTCATGCCGAAATTTTTCTAGAATCAGAGGCTTATGGAGATGGGTTTAGCCTGTCTCCTGCCGGTAACATTGCTGCTAAGGCGGGATGTTACATATATACTTTTTCATTTACGTATACATATACGTACCATTACAGATTCATACACTTACATATATAAACACATGCATATAGACATTGAGCTCGTCAAATACTTCGCTTTATAGCATAGCAATAACCATAAATCAATACCTGTGGGGATCGATTACTTAACCATACATTGTCTCACATTTCTTTCTCATTACCATCTCTTATCTATTTTCGTCTTAACCTAAACACTTCAATAATTTCTATATATATGTATATAAACATAAATCAACTTTCAAGTATTCATCAAATGGGCTACTTACCCGGCTTCACAAGCACTCCAGGTTCTAGTCAAGTCTGCCAAAACAAATGGCGAAACACCGTTGAATCACGACTTATAGAGTTCTCGACTAAACTACGACAAAATCTCGAATCTTCCTGGAAAACCAAATCAAGTAATATTTTAAATATTTTATGTTTGAGTATTCTTAAAACACATTAAAAACTAACCCAAGTCATTAGTTAAGTTAAATTTTAGGTTTACGTTTTTTTTGGAAATCTTCTGAAAATATTTTCGTGAACGCCACGGAAGGGTTCCGAACCCTCGGAACCTACTAGGATTTATCCAAACATATTCTCAATATCATATATAACTCATAACTTTCGTTAAAGTCAAAACACATCATTATATGCAAAAACCCACTTTTACCGGAAACTTGCATATTCTATCGGACCGATCAAACTCGTTCCGTTTTCACTCGGATTCTACCAAATTCACATATTCAATTTACTCATGCACAAAAAATTCAATTTATATCATTACATTACGCTACAAAGCTACTGGATACATCCAAATATTTAGCGAAAAACATGAAATTTGTGAGTTTTTACCAGGAGGTCTTACCGAGATTTTGAGTGCATACGGACTCCAAACGATCCCACGAACGCGCAACAAAATTCCGATCGGAGCTACTTTTCACCATGGGTCAATATTCATTCGAATCTTCCTCCTTCAATTGCGTGCAACCTGATCGGTGAAATCACTCATGTAACGCAAGCGCACGTATCGCTCAAGTAGTATAAAAAATATCAATCCCACGAGGACTTAATACCTTAGCAATTAATATATGAAGCCAAATGTTTACAAGTATCTAATTGATTGATTGTTGATTGAATGGTGATTTTTGTCTGAAAACAAATAAATAAAATAGTGCGAAATTAAATTAAAGGAAAATTCAATATTATAAAATTATCTAGGGTTGTTAATCCTTCCAATATCTTTTAAAGATTAAGTGCTTATCTCATGTTTGTGTAATATATCGGTTTATTAATCTGAAACACGAAAATATGCAAAAGCCTCTTTTGATGGTCAGATGAAAACACCCAGTGTAACGCAATTAATCATATTCCTATGTTAACCAAGTTATCTGAATTCATTAAGATTAAGTTCCAATTATGGCTACCCCCGCCCGACAGGTATATTCCTATCCTGTAAGGAAATCTACTTAAGAGTCTTTTGCCCTAAGGTGAGATCGTGAGCTATTGAGTCTAAAGCTAAACCTAAAATACATTTTCCAAGTTCATTTTAAGTTTACCAAATCAATCTTTTTAATAGTCAGTTAACAAGAAGCATTAAATTTAAGACTCAATAAATAAACTTTTATATTACCTAAAACATAAAATTATCACTCATAAACCGGTGATATTGGAATTCATCACAACCCAAGATATGATATTTAGTTACAACACATATCTAGGAGTAGTAAAGACATAAATAAAGTAAATGACATAAATAAAACTGGTAATTAAAAAGATAAATTAACAGTAAAGAAAATGCTGGGGGTTAGAGGATTCACTTTTATTACTTCTAATTTAGATATCTCTCTTATTATAATGTACAAACTTTGCATGACATTACCAACCGACTATATATGTGATATCCTGATTAAGTCAAATTTATGATTAATTCCAACCTACCATAAAGGCCGTATCCAATTTAGTCAGGTCAAAATCAATTTAATTAAGTCCAACCGACCATAAAGGTAGCATCCCATTAAGTCAGGTTTTAAAATAGTTTATATATTATAAATAAGGGAGATTAATCTAAATATTAGTAAAAAAAGCTTTACCCTTCACCCCAACAGAGGGGAGTTACCTCCTTATAAAATAAAGACTGAAAAGTAAAATAAATAAAGAACTATTGTGTAAAATAACAAAATTAAATACAAAAAGCTGTAAATAAACAAACAAGATACAATCTTCTTAGTATTCTTAAGGAAATCCCCAGAAGAATGTATGAATTGGAATTCTGATTTTGACCTCAATTTATAGGGAAAATTTGGTAGACGCGTCGCGACGCGTGAAGTGCTACGCGTCGCGACGCGCCATTGATCTTCGACAAGTGGCACGTGCTTTACTGAGATGGTGACACATGGCACGCGACTGTCGGCATCTGAATTATTGGCTCAGCGTCGCGACGCGTAAAGGCTTACTCGTCGCGACACTGACGTAAGCAATGACATGTAGTGTCGGCAGCATGAGATGATGACACGTGTCCGACGCATGATAGCAAGATTGATGTGATGTTGACATGTGGCCGGTGCATGTTAGCACGTGCGTATGATAGTAAGTTTCTCTGATGTTGACACGTGACGCCTAAATGACAATTTTACCTTTTTTATCCATTTTTCGCTGTTTTGACCCCGATTTGATTCCAGTGAATCCTGAAACCTTATTTATCTACAAAATACCCAAAACACATCAAAATATTCACAAAACGCAAGAAATTATACAAAATAAAATGGACGGTAAATATTGATATATTTACCGCTTACCACACCCTCAAACTTAACATTTTGCTAGTCCTCGAGCAAAATAAAATAAAATACAATAAACAACTTAAAATAAAATTAAAATAAGCCACTTTCGTATGGATCACAGTTGCATTTATCGTATGCAACAAGTCTTTAAACCCCTAGGTGTCAATAGTGGACGAGTTAAAGTCTTGTGAGGGCTTACAACGACGATACCCACAAACGTCAATCTAATGCACACCAAAGCAAAAAGACAAAAGAAAATAGAATAAATAAGTTAGTGACTAAACAAGTTAAACTTCTTATCCAAGTTAGTAGTTGTTTTCTTTCTTTCTAAATTACCAAATAAGTAAATTCTCCTATTATTTTTACCATTCTCCATATACACAACCAACAAGGTATTAATCATCTCATTGTGCCCACAATATTCATAAGTGTATTTGAAAAGAGAGTAATATTTTTATCCTAAAGTTATATCAGAATTCACACCTTCTTTTAGCAATGGATTTTTTTGATATATATATATATATATATATATAATATATATTTTATTTACAATATCTTCAATCCATGTAGCGAGCTTTGGGCCAGTGACTCCCAAGCAAGTTGACTTTAGGGTACTAGGTGTTAAGACACCCTTACAGACTTAATTACTTAGATTTCAGATATAAATATATATATTTTTAATAACATCTTTAATATATGTAGCGAGCTTTGGGTCAGTGACTCCCAAACCAGTTTGTTTTAGGGCACTATGTGTTAAAACACTTGTACAGACTTAATTACTCGGATCTCAGATGTCTATTTTTTTTTAATAATTCCATTGTTTTTTTAAATGCTTCCTTTAATTAAACTAGAGCACTGAATATTACAAACTTTTCACTTACAACTCATGGTCGTATGTTACCATGCATGTTTATAATACCTATCAACTAAGGATATGAAGATCCAATTTAATCAGTATTATGGAGAAATCACAAATTAAATAATTCAAAAGGAAATAAACAAAAATTAATCGGGAGTGGAAATTCCTTACACAGCTATCTCACACCAGTTTCACCTGATTAGTCAAGTTAAAAACATAAAAACACAAAATATTTTTTTATAATTTTTTAAAATTTTTAACTAAAAACAAAGCAAAAACAACACAACTAAAAAAATTAAAAATAAGATACTAGTCAACTATTCCCCTCCCCCAAACTTAATTGAGACATTGGGGTTAATTGAGACATTGTCCCCAATGTCTAAAAAGTAGAAGAAGAGTTTAGAAGACAATGCATGGTTAGCTGAAAATCTATATCTAAAAAGAAAATTAAATGTTAAGATCCAGATTTATCCGATGCTTCTTACCATGATCATTATCAGACCAGTTTATCTTGGATATGATAGGGTCAATTTGTGGTTCAAAAGCTAATAGTTGGTCAATTAAATCATGGGCTGTTCTAACAGTGAAAATGATATATTTTACAGGTTTTGACACGAACCTATTTCTCCGGACATCATCAAGAAATACAGAAAGAAAGTCATAAAATCCATCAACATTAAACATTCCAATTGGTTTCTGGTGTATGTTCAAGTTCGCATAAGATAACACTGTAACAATTTCATCCATTGTGCTCAAGCCACCTGGCAAAGCAATAAAAGCATCAACACGGTTAATTATTTCCACAAGTCATTCAGACATAAATGGCATGATGCTTTCATCTCCGTTTGATGGTCCTATAAGATTCGCCTCTGCCAAAGGTTTTGGGATGATTCCCAAAACTTGACTACCTTCTTCCTATACAACCCTTGAAACGCACCCCATTAGTCCAAGATTGCCACTGTCATATACTAGGTGCATATTCCTTTCAACTATGACTCACCCAATTCCTGTGCTGCCTCAACGAACTCTGGCTTAGAACCAACACTAGTACCCCAAAACACACAGATGTTTACAACTCGTCTTCTTGAAGTGGCTTCCATTTTTTTTCAACTCTGGATGTCTTCAAAAGTGCCATGACGAGCTGGATTTATAGAACCTGAAAAAGGGTGAGTAATGATAGCACTAGTACCTGCCAAATGACAATTATTAATAAACAGTAAAATATATCGTGAAAGTCAAAAAGTCTGGATCCTGTCGGAGAAAATAAAAGAGAATAACAAAACAAATCATAATTATTAGTTAAAGACAAAGAGATAATAATATTTACAAGAAGTAACGGCTTGATTGAAATTTATGCGTCAGAGACAAGCTTCCCATTTAATTTTCTTATAAATTGGCAAACATGGTATTTTAAAGTCAGATTCCCGAGACTTAAATGTTGTCTTTCTTTTCAAAATTGTGTATATAATATGTGAATTGCGTGATGCACATATCCACTGGGATACATTTCAAGAGTCAATGATATGTCATCCAAAGACTCCTTACTCAAGTCATCCCTAATGAATTTAATTTTATCTTCACGGTTATCAGATATTATTCCTAAAGAACGACAACGAGTATTACATGTCATGCGTGCACATTTATAACAAACATATATTCTTTTAGCTCTTCTTTTCTTAGCATAAGTGCTTCTTCCTAAACCAGGCAGATATGAAATAAAAGAGTCAGATGACTCACCTCCCAATCGTACTTGTGCTTCAATAATCCAACAAATGTCATTCGAAAGACATTTGATCATCAGTAGTCTCATTTGTTCCATTCGAGCTTTGTAGACTTTCATCAGAGAGTTTTGAGGGAGAGAAGGAAATTGCTTGTGAAGATTTTCGAGAACGACTTCCATCCTTTATGTGACCGTATCTACAAAAATTAAACACACAAAAATAAAACACACCAAATCTGAATATATATACAATTACATAGGTTGCCTCTCTGCTAGCGCTAAGTTTAACGTCCTCAGCTAGATATGACTGTCCGAACGTTAGGCTGAATCTGAAAGTGTGACACTTTCTTTTTGTTGCTCCAATGATTCTCCCCAGTAGTGCTTGACACGCTTACTTTTAACTTTGAAGGTTTTATTGGAGTTGGGATCATGTAACTCAATGGCTCTATCTGGTAAAACTTGGGTGATTAAGAATGGACATGACCACCGTGATTTTAGCTTCCCAGGGAAGAGTAGCCACTGCCCCGGTTCTAGTTGTATGCGCACTAACTTCTCATCATGTCTCTTCTTGGCCTTTTCTTTGTACATTTTGGCATTCTCGAAGGCTGTAACTGAAATTCCTCTAATTCATTGAGTTGGGGGAGCCTCTTCTCTTCAGTTGCTTGCAGTTCAAGATTTAACTTGTTTAGTGTGCAATACGCTTTATCTTCAGGCTCCATAGGCAGATGACATCACACGTATTAATTATAACACATCCTAATCATGCAAATCAAGTCTCCTACTATCTTATTAGCAATCGGCCAGCCCACCCATTGCTTTATTTTATCACCAAACCAGAAAAATCTAACATCCATTCAACCCTCCAATCTCGACCATAACCAATCTCCACTACTTTTTCCCATTCAACTTATCTAATGCATAACACAACCAAAATACTACAACCTAACTAATTACCACCATCCAAGTTTATAAAATCAAATTAATATGTAAACCACATTGTAGCATTTTAACAATGATTATTCCACCACTAAATTACCCAAAAATTCAGTTTCTTAAACGCTTCCAAATTCGGTCAAAACACCCACCACACACACATACTAGTATTTCATGCCACAATCACAAAAACAACTATTAGTCTTCACCCCTAAAGCCCATTTTCATCATCACATTCATCAAAAAATCAAAATCTAACTTTTTCCCCCTTCTATCTCATTCGATCCTAGCCACCCTTAAGTAAAGTTCGTGTATTCTATATAACTAGGGATTAAACCAAGTTAGCTTATCCTCAAATGCATAGACAACTACCCTAACAAGCTAGTCTATGCCAATTTCATCATTTTCATGTCTAGGGTTCATGGAGGTCTGAAAATGGGGCTGCAAAATTCATGGAAAAATTAGAAAATTAAGAAGGAAACTGATAATGAGAGGTTACTTACCTAAAGATTAGCTTGGAAGCATCATTTTCCCTCTTGACTTGGCTTGGAAACGTGAAGCTTAAATTTGTGTGTTAATATTCTAGAGAAATCATGGATGAGAATTTTGGAAGATGAATGAATAGTTGCTGAGGGCTGTTTACATAGTGTGTGCAGATTTTTTTAAGGAATAAAATATTTTTTTAAGGAATAAAATTTTATTTTCAATTAACGCACATGTTAAAAGTGTGCTAAATTCCTAACTCTGCAGACCGATTTGGAAAATAAGCATTTTTTTACTTAGTTTTGCTCTGAAATTTTGAAAACGGTTCAACAGAAAATTTGCAGATTTTTGTCTTATCTTTTCAACGCTTCTAAGATTACAAACAAAAGATATTGGTAGCCCGAGTTATAGCCAAAATACCAAAGACAATCTGGTACGTATCAGGAAAACAATTGTATATCGGTACTACAAATGATTTGGCAAATGTCCGAAAAATAATTTCACGATGGCTCTGTGTCGAAAAATAATGGAAAGGTATAAGTATATGAACACCCTGCCAGAGACAGGATACTACCAGCAGGAGACATGATTGACTCATCTCCATAAGCCTCTAAATTTACTGAAAAATTCGGCATGATGTATCCTAAAACTGGACCACCTGAATCGTAGTCCATCATCAAACAGAATATAGGAAAATATCAAACCAATCAAAGGACCTCAGGTCCACACAAATCTCATCAAAACCATATCCTAAGGGCTCCACCCACATCACATTTCAACACTCAAGGGCTCTGTGCCCACCCCATAATCAACAATCAAAACATTTACTTAATATTTACAAATAGTGTTGTAGACAACAGAAACTGGACGACGCATGCTGTCCCGGGCTCGCGGCCCGGTTGGGAGTACGGAGTAGCCCGCAGGGGACTAAACCGGAGAATAATGGAGTCGCCACCCGGTGTGAACCGGGAAAATGAGATTTAAGGCCGCACTCACCCCTCGCAAGGAAGACCTCAACCGTTGGGTTCGGAATGGTCCCTTACTTATGTTGTTTGTAATGAATAGATTTGTGCAATATTAACCAAGTCTACTCAACATTCGCATGCTTTAAAGGTAAGTTTTCATAACGGTAAACATGCAATATCATACATCAAACATGCTACACACATAGTAATCTAAACATACCTTAACTTAAGTTCCTCATACATAAAGTAAATAACTAAAACATGCTTAAAGTAAAACAACGTTCTAATGGTCTAATCATGCTCAAACACAAGTTGGATGCAATGAAGTACATGAATCCTTCAAGTGGTACGGGGCATTGTATCCCGAGTGCAGACCGCACTACCGTCCATTCGGAATCGGCTACGGAATTTACGTCCGGGTTTCCATCCAATATACCACAAGAAAGAACACATATTACATTCATCCGAAATCACATCACATACTAAGTCATTGTTTCATGCAAACAAATTCCAAACAACGTGCCAAACTGACTATTCAAGCTAAACACATTCCCTACGTCATTATTCCATACGAATAAATTACATGCCTCTTAATTCACTAATCCATACAAATAAAACAAATTACATGCTTTCTAATCCATTAATTCATGCGAATACAAATAGCAGATTAACTAAAAATAAATGATGGTAAATAAAATAGGTGCCCTCAGGTCTTACCTTTTAGTCGCTATCCGGGAGTGCGTTCCACGGTGCTGGAAGGGTTAGCATCCCACTGTTCTCACTGATCCGTTGTTTCCGCTGTTTTGTCCGGGTTCGCCGTTTTCACTATTTTTACTGTTTTCACACCGCGGTTACAGTTTACCATTTTTTCCGTTTTCTCACTGTTTCGACTCGCCGTTTTCGCCGTTTCACTCGTCACTTTTCTGCAGTTTTCTTCTATTTTCACTCGCTGTTTTCTCTCTTTTTTCAATCCCTTCCAGGGTTTATTTTTGGTGCTTATGGAGGGTTGGCTTGTGGTCAATTACCGTGCGTGGAGTGGCTGTGTGAGTGGGCAGTTTCAGTAGCTATTTTCACGTGAGAGGGGCTGGTTCTTGTGATGGTTTTCTGCGTGGATGAGGGCTAAAAATGGCATGTTTCAGGTGCTTATTTTACTGTGTTTTGAAGTGCAGTTAAGAGGTGGTTTCACGGCAGTGTGCAGGGGCTGTAGCACGTAAAGGTGTGAATAGGGTTCCAAAGGTGCATGTAGAGAGGGAAGGTTTGAGTGCAGAATTGTTGGCTTACGTACGTGTATGGGGGAGCTTTAGGGTTATGTGTGCGAGCAATCTGCGTGGGTTTAAGGGGAGAATAGGGCAGTTTTCCGAGAGCTTGGGGGACAAAATGGAGGTTTTGTGGCTGATTTACGTGGGGAATTCAGAGCCTGTGGGTGTTGGTTTTGAACGCAATGATAAGGGCTGCTATTACCGTGAGGGGTTATGGGATTGCCGAGTGATGTGTTTCACGTGTGCATGCCTCTAGGATTTGTGTAGAGGGCTGTGTATGGAAGCTAGGGTTGCTTTGTGCGTGAATATGGCTCCTGGAGGCGTGAAGGTGCTGCTCGGCACGGTGCAAGGCAGGGGGAATGTGCTCAGTCTCAGCAGTGGCAGTGGCTAATGGTCAGAGGATGGTGCATGTTAGGGGCTCTCGGATGGTGATGATCATAGTGCCGAGAAGGGAATGCAGTGAAGTTCAAGGGACTTGGCAGTGCTCGGTTAGTGGTATGGAAGGTCTCAGTTCAGTGAGGGTTCGGTGGATGTGCAGGGGCTGCTAGGCTTCTGGCAGTGAGCTGCTGAGTGTAAAGGGCGTGAGGTGTAAAGGCAGTAGGGCTTACGTGGGCAAGGCAGAATGTTGGTGCATAAGGCAAGGTGAGCTCAAGGGGGCTGGTCAGTGGCGTGAAGTGGCTGGTGAGTGTTGAAGGGAAACAGGTCAGTGGCTTCGCATGGGGTTTCTGTATGGGCTGATACCGAGAAGGTGAAGAGTGATTCCAGGTGTGAAGGGTTGTTAGGGCAAGGTTTGGTGAATAGTCGTGAGTGTGGTGTTGTTTGGGTGCAGTTTAGGTGAGTCGCTAGTGAAGGTTGATGAAAATGGCCTGGGTTTTTCTGAGAGTGTCTTGGCGTGATCTTTCACGTGAGGGAAGCTAGGGTTTTTATGGTTTCATTTGGAGTGAGAGAGAGAGAGGGACCGTAAATAATGGGTGAAGTTATGGGTAGTCATGGGTGAGGGAATGGTCATGGAGGATGGCATGGGCGGTGGTTGCAGTGTATGGGGTGTGAAGGAATAATGGTTGATTGTGGATAGGTGAAAGATGGGTTGTGATTTGTTGTTTTGTGTTTGGTTAAAGGTGATATGGGTTTCTTCATTTGTAAGTGGGTTTGTTGGTTTGTTTTGAAAATAAAATAAAAAAGAAATGGAGAGTGATGGCCGAATTTTGGTGTAAAAGGGGGAATTATTTTTGGTTTGTTGATTGTTATTTTATGTGTGTGAATGGAATGTGTGAAGGGTATATTTTAATTTTGTGTTTTAATTATTCGTTATTTATGTTAAAATTATCATTTAATTGGTTGGTAATTTTTAGTGGTTTAATTTAATTCAAATTAATTTAATTGGTTGGTGAATTTTAATTTGCATGGAAGTTGAAGGGTCACAAGCATAGAAAGTTAGAGAGAGCGAATACATGTGAGAAAGAGCGAGGATAAGGTTCCGAGCGAAGGATAATTCTGAAAGGAAAAGGCGACGACGAACCCGAAGCAAAACAAGCGAATAAAATCCATCAAAAATTCAATTCTTGACTTTGCCCTTCCGGCGTCCGCTTCCCGCGACTCCTGCGACACAAAGGAGACTGCCTCCGTACAAGGTACCATCATCGGGACTTACCATGCAAAAATGCAATGCCTACAAGTGTGCTCGGCACGATAAATAAAATATTAATTCCAAATCCTACACTTCTAAAGCTTATCCCAAAACACTTGCGAGGGTGACTGCCGCTTGGGTGATCCATGTCTCTAGTGACCTCCAAAACTCTAGTGGTTGACCAATCTAGAAGCCAACCTGCAAAACTAGCAACTGGTTTGGTGTGAGTTATAAAAACTCAGTAAGTAACCATGCTAGCACTACAAACAAAACATACAAGTCATTTACATTAGAAATTTTTCATAATTTACAAGTTATTACGAGTCCTAGAATTATCAGCTTCCTATTTATATCTTACCTATATCAAATTTTCATATTTACATATTGTCAGTATAGTAACTAGACATTCAAAGCACACGAAACATAGATGCGAAACCACAAAGTACGTTACATAACATTAAAACCATTTCAATGTCAAACATGAAGTCACACATTAATACTTATCACAGTTGAATATCTTTGAAAAATTATCAAATCAGTAAATTTAACAAATTTCCTTCTATTCAATTATAGGCTATCTTTAATACCAAAACCTCTTCTTTAATATCAAAACAATCTTTCCATAACTTCTTTTAATCTATGATAACCTTACAATAGCTTAACACTTGAGTTTCGTATACATTCACACATACCGTAGAACATTTCTTGTATATACATGCAAATACAATACCGTAATTCTTATACATAGTCGTACATACAATTACAACTTGGCAAGCATGCTTTATAACCTCGTATATTCACATCAACTTCAAATCAACCATTCGTCTCACATAAGCATACATAACAATCGATACATCAAAGATCGTACCATCCAACAATACATACATACGGCTGGCTTACACACACAATCATCATACAATCAACCATGGAGCACATATAACAACCAATACATCACAAGACACACAATCAAACAATATATATATATATATATATATATATAATATATATATATATATATATATAGATATATATATATCACGACACACCAAACTCATCGCACAACTTTTCATACATAAGCACATCCAAAACAAACACTCTAAAACTTCATTCAACACTAACGTACATACACATATTCCAAGCATACAAATATACATATTACTTCGATTTCACGTATCATAGCCTTTACCAATCTTCATGTCTTAACATCATATGCAAACTCGAATACATGTTCATATACTTATACATTTCAATATTCATTTATACATATGTGTTTATATCGATACAAGTTCATAGCAATAACGAAAATCTTTACCTGTGAAGGTCGATTACCTAACTGTACATAATTACGAACTTCTTTCTCAATATTACCTCTTATCTATTCTCGTCTTAACATAAACACTTCAATAATCTATATGTATATATATACATAAATATATATTTTTAATCATAAATCAACATTCAAGCACTCATCACATGGGTTACTTACCTGGCTTCGCAAGCACTCCGGTTCCTAGTCACATCGACATTTTGAGGCCATATACGGACTCCAAACAATCCCACGAACGCGCTGGAATCGACTGAATTCCGATCGGAGTTACTGTTCATCATAGGTCACTATTCATCCGAATCTTCTTCTCTCAATTCGTGTGAAACCAATCGTCGTTCTACAAAACCGACACCGCAGCCTAGTAGTACTCTTCGAGGGCTTCGATTTGGTGGGTGGCTCGGGCCGTGAAACGAAGCGAGGAGCCGAGATCGGCATACCCATGTGCGCACATATTTCTCTCTCTTTCTCATCGCCGGCAGTAATCTGGGGCCACCGCCAGCCACCTTTAGACGAGGGGTGACTGGGTGCACTCCCCTGGGCCGTTAGCCGGCCGGTCGACTAGCCTAAAACAGCAGGGGAACTTTTTTTATGGGGGGTCGAGTGAGAAGGCATGAAGGGTTTTGCCCATTTTTCAATTTCAACAAGCTTAATGGTATTTATGGACAAATTCGGAAAATTACATTCTGACCCCCGAAAATTGCATTCAGGCCTCTGCCATGGAATTTTCTTGATATTTCATATTTTTGAAGCTCTTCTAATGCAAATTTTAAATGTGTTCAACGCGAAAGTTGTTCGTCTCGGAAAAATAGTCTGATGGTTCAAGAATCAACTCAATCGGAGTTCGTTTGAAAGTTTTATAGCCGAAACAAGAATCTTTTATGCGTATAACGATAAAATAAGAAATCGCGTAACCGGTTCGCAGAACCACATGTTTTATCAAACGCGATGAAACTTCACTTAAAAATATTCTCACCTATTTTCGAAACATAAAGTCTAATTTTCGAACACCATCGCTTTTCAAATCCTTATCTTTAATTCAGAAATATTCCAACAGTGTTCCGAAAAACCCGGGATATTACATCCTCCCCTCCTTATGATAATTTCATCCTGGAAATTTCTCCGTCCTTAATTTTGATCATTCGGAACCAATCGTACGTACATTTCCGTCTTGTCCATATTCAGAAATCACCTCGCTTTACACCTTTTCAAAAGCTACATATCTCACACTTCAATACAATCTATGCTATTTCGAAACGGAACATATCGAATCTTATATTTTATACCAAAAACAATCAAACTTATCATCTCTATTTTCACTCATTCATAGAAATAGGCTCAAACCATTTCACACTCGTCCATCAACAGAAAATCAAACATGGATTCTATACAGCCAATCACATACACCATCTGAAACGTGGAACATAGAACATGTTTTTTTGACCGGTGCTTACACACACGTATAACGCAAGCGCACGTATCGTTCAAGTAGTATAAAAAGTATCGATCCCACGAGGACTTAATACCTAAGCTATTAATTTTATGAGGTCAAATGATTACTAGTATCTAACATGTTGTTTGATTGATTTGAAATGGTGACGATTCTAAATTTAAAAACAAGTAAATAAAATTGTTCGAAAGTAGGTTTTAAGAAAATTCAATATTAAAAACTATCTAGGGTTGTGATTTCTTCCAATATCATTTTAAAGATGAAGTGGTTATTTTATAGTTGGGTAATATTTTGATTTATTAACATGGAACACTAAATTATGTGAAAGCCTCTGTCGATGGTCAGACACAAATACCCAGTTTAACCTAATCGAACCATATGTCTATGTCAACCAAATTATCTGGATTCATTAAGTTTAAGTTCCAATTATGGCTACCCCTGCCCGACAGGTATATGTCTATCCTGTAAGGAAATCTATTAAAGGTTTATCTATCCTCAAGGAAGATCGTTGGCTATTGAGTCTAAGGTTTTAAACTTAAAATCCCTATGTCTAGTTCATTTTAAGTTTACCTAGTCAATTTTATTAGTGGCCAGTTAATAAAAAGCATTAAGATTAAGACTCAATAAATAAATCTTTATATTACCCAAACTATAATCTAACCCCTTATAAACCGGTGATATTAGATTTCATCAAAATCCTAGATAACTAACTTAGTTACAACATATAGCTGGGGCTGGTAAAAATTTAAAAGACATAAAGTAAAATTACTAAAAAGTAAATGCGGAAAAATAATGCAATAAAATAAAATGCTAAGGTAAAAGGAATTAACTTCTACTATTTACTATTTAGATATCTCCCATAATATAATATATATACTTGTGATAATTTTAACAACTAGCCATATAGGCGATAACCTGATTAAGTCAAATTAAGTCCAACCAGCCATTAAGGCGGTAATATTTGTCCATAAACCAGCCATAAAGGCGGAACCAAAATAAACCTGCTATATAGGCGGTAAGAAAATTTAATTACCAACCGACCAATCTGGCGGTATCCTCATTAAGTCAGGTTTAACCAGATTAAAATGAATAACCAACCGACCAATATGGCGATATCCTCATTAAGTCATTACTTTAAATAGTGAATATATTATATTAAAGGTAGATTAATCTAAATAGCAATAGTAAAAGAATTACCTTTCACCCTAGCAGGGGGAAGTTACCTCCTCATAGTGAATAGTAAAAACTGTAAAAAGTAAAGAAAGTAAATTACTATTATTACAGAATGTAATTAAAATTAATTACAAAATTGAAATTAGAAGAAACTAAGAAGAGAACTCTCTATTTACATGAGAGAATTTAGAGAGAATGGTACTCCTAAAACTGAAACATTGAGCTGAATTTATCGGCCTCGGTAGGCTCTGGGCGTCGCGACGCTAAGGGTTTGGGTGTCGCGATGCGAGTTGATTTCTGACACGCGTTTCTTTGGCTTCGTGATATCGTGACACGTGTCACTCTTATGTCGGCAGTTGAATTATTGATGTCGACAACATGTGATGGTGACACGTGTCCAGGCGCACGTTAGTGTGATTCACTGAGATATTGACAGGTGACAGGTGCATTTAGCGTAGATGATGATTGTCGGCATCTTAGGATGATGACACATGTCACGGTGAATGTTAGCGGATCGGCTGTGATGGTGACACGTGGCACGGCGGACGTTAGCAAAGTCAACTTTTTAGATTCTGACTTGTGGACCCGACGCATGTTAGAAAGGACTCGGCAGATGTTAGGCGTCGCGACGCCAAGGGTTTGGGCGTCGCGACGTGCCCTAATTACCAAAATGTCCTTTTTGCCAATTTTCACTGTTTTGCTCCAAATCACCTCCAGTTAGTCCTGAAACTTTATTTATCTACAAAATAACACAAAACACATCAAAATATTCACAAAACTCAAGAAACTATACAAAATATTAATTTAAATGAGTGGGAAATATTGATAGATTTACCACTCATCACACCCCCAAACTAACATTTTGCTAGTACTCTAGCAAAACACAAAATAAAATAACTTAAACATCTTTAAAATAAAATTTAACTAAGCTACTTTCGTAGGGATCACAGTTGCATTTAGCATATGCAACAAGCCTTTAAACCCCTAGGTGTCCCCAGTGGACGAGTTGTAGTCTCGTGAGGGATTACAGCAATGATACCCACAAACATTTTACAAAAGTAAAAAGGTAGTGAAACTAATGCACAGAAAAGCAAAAAGACAAGAGAAAAGAGAATAAAGAAGTTAGTGACTAATCAGGTGAAACTTCTACTCCAAGTTACTAGTTGTTTTGTTTCATTCTAAATTACAGAATAAGTAAATTATCCGATTATATTTACCATTCTCTATATACACAGCCACCAAAATATTAAACAACTCATTTTTGCCCACAACAGTCTTAAGTGCAGTTGATAAGAGAGTAATATTTTTGTCCTAAAGTTTTATCAGATTTCATACCTTTTTGTAGCAATGGAATAATTTTTTTCGGATTTTTCTGATTGTTCTTTGATTTTTGATTTTTATTTTTTATTTATATACAATATCTTCCGTCTATGTAGCGAGTGTTGGGTCGGTGGCTCCCAAACCAGTTGGCTTTAGGGCACCAGGTGTTAAGACACCCCTACGGACTTAATTACTCAGACTTCATATATATATATATTTTTGCAACATCCTTGATCCATGTAGCGAGCTTTGGGCCAGTGACTCCCAAACCAGTTGGCTTTAGGGCACTAGGTGTTAAAACACCCTTACAGACTTAATAACTCGGATCTCAGATTTTTCTTACTCCATTGCTTTTTGAGATGCTTCCTCCAATTAAACTAGAGCACTGAATATTACAAACTTTTCAATTTTAGCTCATGTCCGTATGTTACTATGCATATTGATAATACATGTCAACTGAGCATATGAAGATGCATTTTCAGTCAATTTTATGGAGAATTTACAAATTAAATAATTCAAAAGGAAATAAACAAAAATTAACTTGTTCCGAAATAGGTTTGAGATACGTCTCAGGAGTGGAAACTCCTTACTCAGCTATCTCTTACCAATTTCACCTTTTTAGTCAAAATAAAAACACAAAAACGCAAAATATTTTTGAACTTTTTGAAAAAATTTCATTTTTTTTGTATTTTTCGAAAAATTTTGGACTTAAAACAACACACAAACTAAAAACAAGGTACTGATCAACTAATTCCCTCCCCCAAACCTAAATGAGACATTGTCCCCAATGTCTTAAACAGTAGAAGAAGAGTTTAGAAGATAATACCTGGATAACTGAAATTCTACAGGAAATTAAATGTTAAGTTCCAGATTAATCCGACGCCTCTTACCACGATCGTCCTCGGACCAATTTCTCTTTCAAAGGATAGGGTCAACTGGAGGTTCATAGGCTAAGAGTTGGTCTATTAGATCCGGAGCAGTTCTGGTAGTAAAGAGGAGTTCTTTAATAGGTTTTGACACGAACCCATTTATAGGGGCATCATCAAGAAACACACAAAGAAAATCATAAAATCCTTCAACATTGTACAGTCCAAGCGGTTTCTGGTGTATGTTCAGGTTCGCCAAAGATAGCACTATAAAAATTTCCTCCAATGTGCCCAAGCCACCTGACAAAGCAATAAAAGCATCAGCACAGTTAATCATTTCTACTAATCGTTTAGACATACCTGGCACGAACAGTTCCTCTCCGTTTGATGGTTCAATAAGATTTGCCTCTGTCAAGGGTTTTGGGATGATTACCAAAACGTGACTGCCTCCTTCATGTACAGCCTTTGAAACGATCCCCATTAGTCCAAGATTGCCTCCGCCATATACTAAGTGCATATTCCTTGCAGCTAAGACTCGACCCAATTCCTGTGCTGCCTCTACGTATTGTGGCTTAACACAAACACTACTGCCGCAAAACACACAAATGTTTTCAACTCGTCTTCTTGAAGTGGCTTCCATGTTTACTTTGGATGTCTTCAAAAGTGCAATGATGAGTTGAATTTATAATACCTGAAAAGGGTGAGTAAAATAATAGCACTAGTACCTGCCAAATGACAATTATTAGTTAACAGTAAAATAAATCGTGATAGTCAAAAAGATCTGGATCCTGTCGGAGAAAGTAAAAGAAAACAACAAAATAAATTACAATTTTTAGGAAAAGACAAATAGATATAATATGTACAAGAAAATTAGCGGCTTGATTGACGTCTATGCGTCAGGGACAAGCTTCCCATCCAATTTTCTTATAAATTGGAAAACATGGTCTTTTTGAGTCAGATTCCCAAGACTTAACTGTTGTCTTTCTTTTTGGAATTGTGTATGTAATCTGTGAATTTCGTGATACATAATCCACAGGGATGCGTCTCAAGAGTTTTAGATATGTCATCCAAAGACTCCTTACTCAAGCCATCCCTAATGAAATTAATCTTATCTTCGCGGTTATCAGACACCATTCCTAAATAACGACAACGAGTATCACAAAACATACGAGCACATTTATAACAAACACACATTCTTTTGGCTCTTCTCTTTTTAGCATATGTGCTCCTTCCTAAACCAGGCAAATGTGAAATAAAAGAGTCAGAAGACTCACCTGCAAATCGAACCCGTGCTTCAATAATCCAACGAATGTCAGTAGGAATACCTTTGATCATCAGTAACCTCATTCGTTCTAAGCGAGCTTTGTAGACTTTCATCAGAGATTTTTGAGGGAGAGAAGGAAATTGCTTGCGAAGATTTGCGAGAGCTTCTTCCATCGTGAAATGACTTTACCTGCAAAAACTAAGCACACAAAAATAAAACACACCATATCACAATATATACACAAATTGCATGGGTTGCCTCCCTGCGAGCACTAAGTTTAAAGTCGTCAGCTAGACTTGACTTCTCGATCGTTATGGTGGATCTGAAAGTGTGACACTTTCTTTTTGTCGCTCAAATGATTCTCCCCAGTAGTGCTTAACACGCTTGTTCTTAATCTTGAAAGTTTTGTTTGAGTCAGGAGCATGTATCTCAACGGCTCTATCTAGTAAAACTTTGGTGATCACAAATGGACCTGACCATCGTGATTTTTGCTTCCATGGGAAGAATTTCACCATTGATTTGTTTAATAGTACCTTCTGCCCTGGTTCCTGTTGTATGGGCACTAACTTCTCATCATGGCTTTTCTTTGCCTTTTCTTTGTACAATTTGGTATCCTCAAAAGGCTTATTGTGAAATTCCTCCAATTCGTTGAGCTGGTGGAACTTTTTCTCTTCCGTTGCTTGTAGTGCAAGAATTGGCTTTTTCAATGCAAAAGACGCTTTATCTTCAGGCTCCACAGGCAATTGACTTGTTTTAAGTTTGTCAGTAGAACTTTGCATTGCATTGGAGTTCTGAATTGTACTACGTATCACATCAAGTCTGAAACATTCCTTATTCTTTTCATCATTTGGGAAATTCATGGCCTTGAAAACATTGAATGTTACCTCTTGGTCATGTACCCTCATGGTTAATTCTCATTTGTGTACATCAATAATGGTTCGACCTGTAGCCAAGAATGGTCTCCCGAGGATGATTGGCATGTCTGCGTCTTCCTCCATATCAAGGACAATAAAATCTGCTGGGAAAATGAATTTGTCAACCTTACCAGCACATCCTCAACTACGCTCTTGGAAATACGAGCGTTCTATCAGCAAGTTGTAGAGAGACTGAAGTGCCATTGTTTCTCCAATCTGCAGTTTCCTGAAAATTGAAAAAGGCATCAAGTTAACACTTGCACCTAAATAACATAAATCCTTACCAAAATTATGTTCTCCTATGAAGCAATGAATGGTGAAACTGCCAGGATCTTTCAACTTCGGGGGAAGTTTCCTTTGAATGATGGCGCTGCATTCTTCCGTCAATGCTACTGTCTCGTAATCTCCCAATCTCCGTTTTCGTGAAAGAATGTCTTTCATGAATTTTACATAGCTGGGCATTTGTTCCAAGGCTTCTGCAAATAGAATGTTGATGTGCAGCTTTTTGAACACCTCCAGGAAATGAGCAAACTGCTTGTCCAGTTTGTTTTTCTGAAGACGCTGAGGAAAAGGTGGAGGTGGAGTGATTCTTTCTATTTCTTTTTCCTTTGCTTCTTTTTCCTCCGTCAGTTGCCCTGTTTCTTTTGGAACTTCCTCAGCAGTTGTTTTGGCTCCAACATCTTTGTTGATTTCAGTACCGCTTTTTAACATGATGGCATTACACTGCTTCTTTCCCATGTTCCTTGGATTTGGTTTTGTTTTGCTAGGAAGGGTACCTGGCAGTCTGTAACTCTGAGCATTGGCCAGTTGTCCAATTTGATTCTCCAATGCTTTGATGGAAGCATATTGGTTTTGAAATATAGCATCATATGCTGCTTGTTGCTTTTTGAACATCTCTGCAATCCATTCTTTCATTTCTGGTTCTTTTTCAAACTCCTGGTTTTGCTGTTGGAATTCTGGTGGTGGATAGTTCGTTTGCCCTGAATTGTTGCTCCATAAGAAATTAGGATGATTCCTCCACCCTGGGTTGTAGGTGTTGGAATATGGATTGTTCCTCTGTCTGTTGAAACTGTTGACAAAATTCATTGTTTCTTCAAGTTGGTTTAGTTCTGGTGCTCCTCCATATGGTGAACTTGTGGATCCAGTGGTAAGAGTCTCCATGAATTTTCGTATCTGATCCAGCTTGGCGTTGACTGCTGTATTGGCTCCACTTTCATAAATTCCTGCAATTCTTTGGATCATGATCCTTTCTGTTGGCCACAAGGAATTGTTGTTAGCCATTTCTTCGATTAGGTCCCAGGCTTGATCTTCTCATTTTGCCATTAAAGCTCCTCCAGCAGCAGCATCGATTGTGGTTCTCATTATTCCAGAAAGTCTATTATAGAATGTTTGGACTTGAAGCCATTTTGGAATCTCATGGTGAGGACATTTCCGTAGCAAATATTTGTACCTTTCCCAAGCTTCGTAGAAGGTTTCTGAGTCTTGTTGCATAAATGATGTGATGTCATTCCTCAGTTTTCCAGTTCTGGCTGGGGGAAAGTACTTTGCAAGAAATTTGGTTGCTAAAGTGTTCCAAGTTGTGATAGAACCTACTGGTAGTGAATGTAGCCAAGCTTTAGCTCTGTCCTTCAAGTAGTATGGGAAAAACGCAGTCTCATTGCTTCTTCAGCTTCTCAGTTGTAATTGAAAGTGCCGCAAACTTCCAGGAAGTTGCTGATGTGGGTATTAGGATCTTCAGTTGCAATTCCCCAAACTGAACTGACTGCTGAATTATTTGAATGCATGTTTTGATGTCACCCGCATTTGCTGGTAAGGGAGGAAGTACAATACAATAAATGAGTCTGTCAACCACCGGAATGGTTCTGTTTCGAATGAGAATTGGTGGTCCAACCTCCAAAGGTTCAGGTTCCAAGTTGACTAAAGCTTCTTGGCCTTCTCGCCTTTCCATTCTCAACTGTCTGATGGTTCTTTCAATTTCTGGGTCAAGCGGTCATAGTTCAAAGCTTCTGGTTATTCTCATGAAGTTTCTGAGAACCTGAAACACAAGAAAACAAAAACAATAAGTAAAAAGAAAATTAGATACAAGTAAAGGTATCTAACCTTAAAACTAATAGTGAAAGATAAATAAGTCCCCGGCAACAGCGCCAAAAACTTGATCGGTGCTTACACACACGTATAACGCAAGCGCACGTATCGTTCAAGTAGTTTAAAAAGTATCGATCCCACGAGGACTTAATACCTAAGCTATTAATTTTATGAGGTCAAATGATTACTAGTATCTAACAGGCTGTTTGATTGATTTGAAATGGTGACGATTCTAAATTTAAAAACAAGTAAATAAAATTGTTCGAAAGTAGGTTTTAAGAAAATTCAATATTAAAAACTATATAGGGTTGTGATTTCTTCGAAAATCATTTTAAAGATGAAGTGGTTATTTTATAGTTGGGTAATATATTGATTTATTAACCTGGAACACTAAATTATGTGAAATCCTATGTCGATGGTCAGACACAAATACCCAGTTTAACCCAATTGATCCATATGTCTATGTCAACCAAATTATCTGGATTCATTAAGTTTAAGTTTCAATTATGGCTACCCCCGCCCGACAGGTATATGTCTATCCTGTAAGGAAATCTATTAAAGGGTTATCTATCCTCAAGGAAGATCATTGGCTATTGAGTCTAAGGTTTTAAACTTAAAATCCCTATGTCTAGTTAATTTTAAGTTTACCTAGTCAAATTTATTAGTGGCCAATTAATAAAAAGCATTAAGATTAAGACTCAATAAATAAATCTTTATATTACCCAAACTATAATCTAACCCAATATAAACCGGTGAAATTAGATTTCATCACAACCCTAGTTAACTAACTTAGTTACAACACATAGCTAGGGCTAAAAGACATAAAGTAAAATTACTAAAAAGTAAATGCGGAAAAATAAATGCAATAAAATAAAATGCTAAGGTAAAAGGAATTAACTTCTACTATTTACAATTTAGATATCTCCCATAATATAATATATATACGTGTGATAATTTTACCAACCAGCCATATAGGCAGTAACCTGATTAAGTCAAATTAAGTCCAACCAGCCATTAAGGCGGTAATATTTGTCCATAAACCAGCCATAAAGGTGGAACGAAAATAAACCTGCCATATAGGCGGTAAGAAAATTTAATTACCAACCGACTAATCTGACGGTATCCTCATTAAGTCAGGTTTAACCAGATTAAAATGAATAACCAACCGACCAATATGGCGGTATCCTCATTAAGTCAATATTTTAAATAGTGAATAAATTATATTAAAGGGAGATTAATCTAAATAGCAATAGTAAAAGAATTACCTTTTACCCTAGCAGGGGGAAGTTACCTCCTCATAGTGAATAGTAAAAACTGTAAAAAGTAAAGAAAGTAAATTACTATTATTACAGAACGTAATTAAAATTAATTACAAAATTGAAATTAGAAGATACTAAGAAGAGAACTCCCTATTTACATGAGAGAATTTAGAGAGAATGGTATTTCTAAAACTGAAACATTGAGCTGAATTTGTAGGCCTCGATAGGCTCTGGCGTCGCGACGCCAAGGGTTTGGGCGTCGCGACGTGCGTTGATTTCTGACACGCGTTGCTTTGGCTTCGCGAGATCGTGACACGTGTCACTCTTATGTCGGCAGTTGAATTATTGATGTCGGCAACATGTGATGGCGACACGTGTCCAGGTGCACGTTAGCGTGATTCGCTGAGATGTTGACATGTGGCAGGTGCATTTTAGCGTAATAACACAAAACACATCAAAATATTCACAAAACTCAAGAAACTATACAAAATATTAAGTTAAATGAGTAGAAATAGTGATAGATTTACCACTCATCATTTTTGCATGTAATCAAATACAGTATCAAACAGAAACTTAACACGAATTTTATACTATCTATTTCGTCCACAATTCAAAATGGAACTTATTCATTTCACATCAGGTCATTCTAAGTCATATATGTAAACGACATCAATATCAATGTTTACATTTATACGTATCCCATCGCACATACAACTTTGTATGGCTGACCACATAACACATATAATCATCACTGTACCCATAGATCCATGTCTAACTATAAACTTACATATGTACTCTTATAACGATATAAACTTTTATACCAACAAATATCTCTATCGTCACAACCAAAAGTGACAACCATAATACTCTTATGATGTTGATAGTCTGAAATCTGTCAATCTTTGTCATCATTGAAAATACATTTGAAAACGTAAGACAATCTCTTTCAAAAATCATTTCGAAAATGCATTTCAAAAACTCTTTTATTGTAAACAAAATCAATTTAAAAAATCCATCATCGTAAAAACCATATCGAGCATCCAACATAACTCACTGGACAAAACATAAACGAGCGCCCAATGCCCGAATCACGCGCACAGATCGGACTATGAACGAACCGATCCCCTATCGATAGAGGGTCGGGTCGGCCCACTATAGTTGGGCAAACCCCTATACGAGCATCACGGAGGGTCAAAAACATAAGATCATCATGCTACATGACGGAAACATTGTTGGAGTTTAAATCAAGTCCCAAGATCAACAAATCATGCATGAAAATCACATATGAACACATCAAAGGAGGTGGCGGAATCAACTCACATTGAATTTCGGTTTTGATGTTTGAAGAACAAGATGCGTTTTTGAGCTCCCTCCAAGCTCGGCAATGGCTTCCAAATGCAGTGGGCTGTGCGGTTTGGACTGGTTTGGTGCTCACCATTTTCGGCCATTGAAGACCACCATTGAAGCTCCAAGCTTCAAGCTTCCATGCTCACAAACTCACTTCCCTATCACCTTTGTATCACTCCTAGAGTGTGCTAGCACTACTCTCCTTCATTTACTTCTCAAATTTCGGTGAAACCAGAAAAATTGTGAAGAAATCGGCTTTGAAACCGTGAAGAGAGAAGAGAAAAGAGAGGGAGAGGAGAGACGTTTTTTGGCTCCAAGGCAAAACGTGTACTGTACGTGTATAAGAGAGAGAAGGCAATGTATTACTTATATTTATATTTTTTTCCAAAATAAAATCAAATATAAAGCCTTTCATTTACCAAAAACAAAGTCAAAAAAGCAAAAACTTTCATCATTTCAAATTTTACTTTAAGTCACATCACATCACTTTAATAAAGTGACATGTTGTCAAGTCACATCACTCAAAGTGACAATTGATTTGACGATTGACGCGACTAGTGATTTGACGCTTGATGTGACTTGCGTGCCGCACTCGAATTCGAAATGCGAATGCGCTCGCAATCACTCTCGGGCTCGGGTTCGCTAATTCCAAATTAACGAATTTTCCGTCGCGTCGTAATTAAATGATTACGCCTAGCGAATTCACTATTCACGTCGCTAACGAATTAATTCTAAATTAATTCGTTCGCCCGAATTAAAATCTAATTTTAATTCCGCGTCGAAATCCAATTTCGATTAATATCGAATATATTAATTTATCGATTAATTCCAAATTAATCGTTCTCTCTCTTTAACGATATTTTATCCGATAAAATATCTCCGTAATAATCCCAGATTAATTTCTCTCTCATCGAATTAATCCCAGATTAATTCTATCTCTCTCTTCTAATTAATCCCAGATTAATCAAAGTGCGAGTAATACATCATCGGTGAATCTTCAGGAAGCGACCCATGAGATCTCCGGATATGTTGGCAGTAAATACGATCGTCGGACTGTCCGAACACGTAAGTACCTCGTACTACGTTTATATCGATTTACAAGACAAGGTTGGCTTCTAGCAAAGCGCCATGCCTACCCAATTCTCCAGAAATATTCTTACAGGAATATATAGATCTGTATCAAGCGTAGTATACCGTAGTATTGTGTATATCGGCCCAGTATCGGATAATCACGTGCTAGGGCTGGGGCTGGATATGTCTGCCCCGTCCGAAACACATATCGGATGTCTGGTAACATAGTCTCTATAATCGGATATACATGACCTGGTCACAATATCCCGATTGGTTGCGCAACACTCAAGAGCACTAGTACCGTATCCTGCGTGACATCATCTCCAAATGACTGAAGTGACACTTCCGTCTTGACATCACACCCAATACTCTACGACTCTCTGATAAACCCAGAAGTGGTGTACTCAGAACCTGTAAAAGTCCCCTACCACCAAAACCAAAGTTTATCGATTATCGTCAGTATTAGCGATGTAAGTCTCAGGTTAAGACCATACACACCTACCTTGATTCGGCCTCCCATAGACACATAGTCATAATACCAATGGGATTCCGAGGGGTCTATCCAGAGCGAAGCTGTTTCCCGTACCATCGGTGAAACACGACCTCCTATCGCACTTGCATAAGTATCCAATACTTATATATGAGAACTATGCCGTTGTGCCCTCACAACACGCACAAGTGCAATACTAGCCTATTCCGCATTATCGATGTCCTGTCTCGATAATACTACGGCTAGGGATATTTAATGATTAATCCTTCGTGGACTGATACTGTCTCATATCATCTCAATCCAGGAACTAATCATAGGGACCTCTCTTCATTTATATATCTATGGTGATCTAATCACAAATGATGAGAGTGCAATTTCCTTATTACATAGTTAATTTGCTACAACAACACAATGATCTGTGCAAATAGTGACGCTATGGGTCATTTTGTCCAACAATCTCCCACTTGGCACGTAGCGAGTCACTCAAGTGTCCTACACCCGAACTATGTACAATTCGCTCAAATTGCTGAGGAAAGGTTTTCGTCAGCGGATTTGCTTAATTATCGTCTGACGCGATTTACACGATCATCACATCGCCACGATGTATGATCCGAACGAATCAGATGATATAGAAGTATATATCTGGATCGTCGATGAGACCTTTAATTCCTTAGCCTATGCTGACGCCTAGCTCAGCTGCTAACAGAACTTTATCTAATCTTATTAGATTTTATCGATCCAAATGGCTTCTATTGCTGCCTCAGCTGCAGCAATAATCCGCATTTGTTGTTTATTCGGCAACAGTTATCTTGCTAGGAAGATTTCCAGCTCACTGTCCCTGTTATTCAAACTTTATAGTACCGCAGTATTTAATTGTTTGGAAACTTGCAGTGGTGATCCCAGTCACTTCAAGTTCTCCTTCTCCATAGTATAAGATAGCATCTTTAGTTCTCTGAGATACTAACAGATGTTCTTAACTTCAATCCAGTGACTATCACTTGGATTGACCTGATCGTGACTCCATATGCTTGAAGCATATGAGACACCAATACAAGTACATTTTAAATGTACAATTTCCCAGAGAGTGTTAACAACTCCAAATCTATCCCAGTAGATCTTTATTCCTCTAATAAAGGTTGTTATCTCCCAGAATTCTACGGAGAATTTCTATTGAAAGCCAAGCTTTCAACAATAGCTTTATGGGAATTTCACTGTCAGTGCGCTCTCCCACTAACCTCCTTATATACACAAGAATTATTTCGTTTTGAGTCAAATTATCAACCATTATGATTATTTCAAAACGTCAGTTCCAAGAACCTTATGCTTGCATCAATCCAAACATGGATCGAATAACCCGCAAACCTTGTTTGTCGGTTATACAAAATCGTCAGGATGTTGTAAACATTCTCCAAAAGGTTTCCTTTTCAGGAAAGCGATTTTGATTTGCATTTTTATGAGGTTAGATCAGAAACCCATACCCTAGGTTGTTTTCTGACTCCATCCAATCTACCCTGTTCTTGTGTATTCGAAGATTAATGGTATAGATTCATCATAGATGAACTATTTGTGTTCCATTACGGACTTCGTGCCTTGAATAGTATTACTCCGATTTTCATCGAGTATCACTATCCTCCCACTGACCACTGCATATCGGTATTCCTCTCAGGAAAACCGCATGGTGAGCAACAATTACATTGTTCTCATGTGGGATTTACAAGTACTATATTTAAGGTTTCCTTAGAAACCTATATTGGCACTTATCCAATTTGGGTCCTTAGTTTGGTATCATCCAAACGCTATGCCTGGCATACCCAAATTATCAGGAATGAGAAACCTCGTTTCTTCCCTGTTCATATCCTATATGATATCTGTCAAACAGATTTATATGGAACCTTATTCTAAATAAGTTTTGCACTGTTAATACATATCCTGTTGAAGGAATAGTAGCTCAGAGCGACTCGTGATAAACCTTATCATGTCCTCATCTGAAAGAATACCGTACTCTTTCATGTACGTATGAAACTTACTGCTTAAGTATTTTCCATTACGGTTTTACCGTGGCGGAATAATCTATAGCCGATCTGTTTTTCTACTTCGTGTCGAAACTCAAAGTTTCCGATCTGTGTTCTTCAAAAGAAACACATAACCACAACGTGATGTCACATCCGTTAAGGTCACGAAATATTCATATTAACATCTAGCCTAGCTAGATATGGGCCCACTTACTTCACCATGAATAGGGCTAACAGATCGGTGGCCCTTTTACTATTACCAAGTAAATAGTATTTTAGGTATTTAACCTAATAAACTAGATTCGTAGACCTTATTTGAATAGTCAAATCAGTCCTAGTACCCACTCTTAAAAAGTGTGGATATACGAGTCTTCTATAATTGTGTCCTAGACAACAATGCCACAAATAAGTCTCTATTGATCAAATCAATTTGAGCTATTTATTTGTCATTTATATGTTTGAGATTTTATTTATATTCAAAATATAAATTCTGTTATTTACATCCAATGTAATTATCTCAGTATCATCTTTATATAATGAAACACTTTAGTGTTCTAGAATATAAAGGTTTTATCCGTATCGGATTAAACCCTGATATAGAGATAATGTCTCTAGTTAAACTAGTTACATTATAACATTTCCTAATTTAAGTACATACCCAAAGGGTAGTTCCTAAACTTAGGTATCTACGGTCGAAACAGCGACTTTCGTCCCGTTTCCAATTCGCAGAGAAATCTCGGCTTGAAGCCAGTATCCAGCTCACAGCGGATTCTGAACGTCAATACATATGTGTATTATGTACCACACTAAGTATTTAAAATTCAATTTTAATACTAGTTGTGAACATAACTTTGACAAATATTTTTAAAGTTAGAGCCTCGCCCTATCTTTAATTCCTTCGTGTCTTCCATATCCAAATGGTAGTCACTTTGAGATATGTCAATAATCCTTTTCAATATTTCATAAACCTTTGGCCAAGCCTTGGGTTTCGGAATATTGAAACGATGTGCACCTTGTGCTACATGCCCAATTGCAAACTTTGATTTTTCTCCACTAGAATATTCAATTAATTCTCCAAGAATTATTAATTGCAATTTTAATACTTTTAAATCTAAAGATAGATTTATTATAAGTATATTAATTAAGCACTAAAGTCATCATCACATAAATCTTCCAAAGACTTTATGCTCTACTATTTGCTTAATTATGGGCTTAGTAATAATAAGTTATTTTATCAAATAAATTAACCTATTATTATTCCCAATTGAAAATTAAATCATTTAAAAATTTAATCAAGATTATATTTTAAATATCAACTTTTCAATTTTATCTTGATTACAATAGTCCAACTATTTAATCAACGATTAGTGGTACTATATATATTATAATGATTATAATAGTCCAACTATATAATCAAATATAATCCAAATTAATTAACCTCAATTACATTGATTACTATAATCCAATTATAAAATCAACTGTAAACTGAAATTAATTAATTCAAATATATTGATTAATATAATCCAATTATATATAATCAAGTATAATACAGTCCAACTGTTTATTAAAACAACAATTTAAATATTAGTCTAACTAACATTTAATATAACGACGAAATAATTTAAATGAGCGTGTTTAGCGAGTAATTGAACGAATGTTGCAAATTCAATACTTGCCTCCCACTATTTTTCGTCGAGCCTCTAACCCTCTGTCGAGTACTCGGGAAACCGTGTTTCCTAGTGGGCTAGATCCCGTTAAATCACACAATCTTGACTTTGGCCAACAAATTGTATGATAATTAACTAGGTAGATCTCAAGATCAATTGGATCTCATCCAACTCCTAGATCCGTTAGGTGGACATCCAAGTCCCAAACATATCTTATATGTCTATACATCGAATGTATACCCTAACCTTTTTCCTCTGAATCAACTAGGCCTTGGCTTTGGCACAACAAACCTAATGATCCAGTCAAGCGCGGACCCATTGACATGGAAGCTTCGTAATCAATGTCAATGGACAAAAGTGGTCTTGACTTTGGCCAACAAACCACAACTTTGACACGACACCGATATGGAACAAAGCCTCGTGATTAAAACACATCTTTGATGGACAAGGGCTTGACTTTGGCCAACAACCCCTGCCAATCTCGGATCTTGAGTAAGAATCACTCAATGGAAGGAAAAACGCATGAATATTTAACGAGGGTTTTTCGCGTGCAAATTGGCTACCAATTTAATTATCTTTGTTAAGGTCTCATCATCATACACCCTTAAGCATGCATTCTAAACACATAATAAAGCGAGTATGAAATAAAATAATAATGATATGCGGATGGATATTTACATTGATCCTAGATCAAATCTCTCATTTTCTCTCTCTCCCGCTAGCACTTGTATTACTTCTACCCGTTACACTACACTTCTAAAGAAACCTCTTTTACATGGAGGGGAATAGGTGAGAAGAGAATACAAAGAAATAGGAGATAAGGCTGGACACGCAGGTCCAATTTAATAAATCAAATTTATTACAATTTCCAAAATCGCCCCACCCGACTAATATCCATCCGATATACATTATTCAAACATCACAACCATGTATTCATACAAGCATGTTATCAATCAATCAATCAAATTAATTAATCTTGATTATTAGTGATCATCCAATGTTCAAACAAAGATTTGATTTTGTTCGAGTCAAACTCGTATTGCAAACACGTACTCAAAGTACAATTTCTACGAATTAAATTAAATAACATAATTAAATCCAATTTAATACGTATTTAATTCTAATTCATTATTTAATTCCAAATTAAATATTACACTTTTATTAACGAACCTTTACGACTTAAATTCCAAATTTAATCGCAACGGGCCTCAAACCCCGATTAACATCTAATGTTTTATTTAATTAAAGTCCAATGGGCTTTTAATTAATTTCTATAAGGCGTGGACTTTTGGTCAACTCGGGTCAAACCGAACAACCAAAATCCAATCCGGGAGTTACCCCATAAGCCTTTAAATTAATTTTGGCCCATTAGGCCCAATTAAATAATTAAGGTCCATTAAGCCATAATTGGACCTTTTGGATTCGGTTTTGGGCCTAATTGGATCCAACCAATTTTGCTTAAACCCAACTTTGTTACAACAAAGCCCAAAAGCCCAATTACAACCTAACAAGCCCAATTTCCAAAATCAAGCCCAAATTAATTAACTTATAAAATTCCAAATTTCACAATTAATTAACCTAAGTGTATTACATAATCAATTACCCAATTAACATTTCTAAAACATCAATTAGCCTAATTAATCATGCACTTTAACAACCAAATAGTGTCCAACACAATTCAATCAAAATCAAACCCAATTAACATGCTTTCAAGTCTCGGCAATTAGGGGTTTTTCAATTCGATTCGGTTTCAATCCAATTGAGTCCACAATCTTAATTTCCCAAATCAATTCAATTCATCCAATGAATTAAAACAACAAAATCACAAAGAATTTCATGTTCTTTAAATCGGCCAAGCCACTTTAAAAGGGAAAAATGTTCCAAATCAAAATTCAATCCAATTGAACTTCAAAACAACATTAACCAATTGTTTTAAGTCATCCAATGATCAAACAAAACAAAATTACCAAGACATTAGGTTCTTCCAATTTTCGGCCAAGCCTCCAATTTGGGGAAATTGAATCCAATCCAATTTCATGAAATTGATCACACACAATCTCAATTAAACATGTTCTAAGCATACTTAAACATCCAATTCAATTAAAACATGCTTAAACACATTTTTACCCAATTTCAAGTTTCATTTCAACCTAAGAATTGGGGAAAATTGATCTAATCCAATTTTCTTGAAATTGATCATGCACAACTTCAATTCAACCTCATTCAAGCATAATGCATCAAACAATTCAACCAAATCATGCCTAAATCGAGTTTACCCAAATTAAAGTTTTGACCAAATTGCAAATTGGGGAAAATCAATCCAATCATTTTTATTTGTCAAATTGATTACATATATCTCAAATTAGATCATATATAAGCATTCTTACACAATCAATTTGTCAGAATCAAGCCAAAATCAAAAAGCCCCAAATTAGCCAAGAACCCTAATTTCGGATTTCATGCAATCAAAGCTCTAGATACCATTGTTGGAGTTTAATCAAGTCCCAAGATCAACAAATCATGCATGAAAATCACATATGAACACATCAAAGGAGGTGGCGGAATCAACTCACATTGAATTTCGGTTTTGATGTTGAAGAACAAGATGCGTTTTTGAGCTCCCTCCAAGCTCGGCAATGGCTTCCAAATGCAGTGGGCTGTGCGGTTTGGACTGTTTGTGCTCACCATTTTCGGCCATTGAAGACCACCATTGAAGCTCCAAGCTTCAAGCTTCCATGCTCACAAACTCACTTCCCTATCACCTTTGTATCACTCCTAAGTGTGCTAGCACTACTCTCCTTCATTTACTTCTCAAAATTTCGGTGAAACCAGAAAAATGTGAAGAAATCGGCTTTGAAACCGTGAAGAAGAAGAAGAAAAGAGAGGGAGAGGAAGAGTTACTTTTTGGCTCCAAGGCAAAAACGTGTACTGTACTGTATAAGAGAGAGAAGGCAAATTGTATTAACTTATATTTATATTTTATTTCCAAAATAAAATCAAATATAAAAGCCTTTTCATTTACCAAAATACAAAAGTCAAAAAACAAAAAGCTTTCATCATTTCAATTTTACTTTAAGTCACATCACATCACTTTAATAAAGTGACATGTTGTCAAGTCACATCACTCAAAGTGACAATTGATTTGACGATTGACGCGACTAGCGATTTGACGCTTGATGTGACTTGCGTGCCGCGCTCGAATTCGAAATGCGAATGCGCTCGCAATCACTCTCGGGCTCGGGTTCGCTAATTCCAAATTAACGAATTTTCCGTCGCGTCGTAATTAAATGATTACGCCTAGCGAATTCACTATTCACGTCGCTAACGAATTAATTCTAAATTAATTCGTTCGCCCGAATTAAAATCTAATTTTAATTCCGCGTCGAAATCCAATTTCGATTAATATATCGAATATATTAATTTATCGATTAATTCCAAATTAATCGTTCTCTCTCTTTAACGATATTTTATCCGAGATAAAATATCTCCGTAAATAATCCCAGATTAATTTTCTCTCTCATCGAATTAATCCCAGATTAATTCTATCTCTCTCTTCTAATTAATCCCAGATTAATCAAAGTGCGAGTAATACATCATCGGTGAATCTTCAGGAAGCGACCCATGAGATCTCCGGATATGTTGGCAGTAAATACGATCGTCGGACTGTCCGAACACGTAAGTACCTCGTACTACGTTTATATCGATTTACAAGACAAGGTTGGCTTCTAGCAAAGCGCCATGCCTACCCAATTCTCCAGAAATATTCTTACAGGAATATATAGATCTGTATCAAGCGTAGTATACCGTAGTATTGTGTATATCGGCCCAGTATCGGATAATCACGTGCTAGGGCTGGGGCTGGATAAGTGTCTGCCCCGTCCGAAACACATGTCGGATGTCTGGTAACATAGTCTCTATAATCGGATATACATGACCTGGTCACAATATCCCGATTGGTTGCGCAACACTCAAGAGCACTAGTACCGTATCCTGCGTGACATCATCTCCAAATGACTGAAGTGACACTTCCGTCTTGACATCACACCAATACACTCTACGACTCTCTGATAAACCCAGAAGTGGTGTACTCAGAACCTGTAAAAGTCCCCTACCACCAAAACCAAAGTTTATCGATTATCGTCAGTATTAGCGATGTAAGTCTCAGGTTAAGACCATACACACCTACCTTGATTTCGGCCTCCCATAGACACATAGTCATAATACCAATGGGATTCCGAGGGGTCTATCCAGAGCGAAGCTGTTTCCCGTACCATCGGTGAAACACGACCTCCTATCGCACTTGCATAAGTATCCAATACTTATATATATGAGAACTATGCCGTTGTGCCCTCACAACACGCACAAGTGCAATACTAGCCTATTCCGCATTATCGATGTCCTGTCTCGATAATACTACGGCTAGGGATATTTAATGATTAATCCTTCGTGGACTGATACTGTCTCATATCATCTCAATCCAGGAACTAATCATAGGGACCTCTCTTCATTTATATATCTATGGTGATCTAATCACAAATGATGAGAGTGCAATTTCCTTATTACATAGTTAATTTGCTACAACAACACAATGATCTGTGCAAATAGTGACGCTATGGGTCATTTTGTCCAACAAACATATCATTTCATTTAATACAAAAAATAATGACGAAATGCATCAAATCAAAATGTAATTCTTTTAAAATCATTTCCCCACCCCCAAAAATAAATATGTGTAAATCAAAAATAAATCTTTGATGCAAATGTTTTTTTTAAAACATACATACCGACGTTACTGCTCAGTCGCGCGCATAGACCGGACAGTGTACGGACTATGTTGACAGGGTAGTCGGCTAGCCATTTTCTGATGGTCTGGACTCCATAACGATCACCATGGAGGGTCAAAAACATAAAATCATCAAGCACCGTGGCGGAAATAAATTTTCGAGCGTCTCGGCGGAAACAAGTTCTACGGTTTAAAAATATCAAAATCATTTTCGAGCACCGAGATGGAAACATATCGATAAATCTAAAAACTTGAAATAGTTAATCATGCATCGAGGCAGAAACACTTTCTTTATCCTTTATAATCAAAATCAAAACCTCTGAAAACTTTCTTTCTTTCTTCTTTTCTTTTTCTTTTCAAAACTCTTTTATGCCAGAAATCAAATACCAAGTTTTCAAAACATGGTTCAAAATATCATTTCACAATTCAGACTATTAACATCATAGAATCTCCCATACTCCAAAACACCTCAAATTCACATTACTTACTTATACATATACCTATACAAACCTAATACTTTTAACTTAGCATACCCTTACACACATATATATTCATAATACACAAGCATATATCAATAATCTGAATCATCCATATCAATCAAAATCATAGCACATCATATCATATAACGGAATCAAATCAAATAACAAACATGACTTATGTGCTATATACGGAACATAAAGCTTACTCAAATGATCGGATACCCTGTAGCAGCAGTCACCGACACCCTAACCTTTGCTCTGATACCACAACTGTAACACCCCGCCAGAGGCAGGATACTACTGGCAGGAGATAGGATTGACCCATCTCCATAAGCCTCTGAATTTACCGAAAATTTGGCAGTATCCTAAAACTGGACAACCTGGATCGCAGTCCAGCATCAAACAGAATATAAGAAAACATCAAACCAATCAAAGGACCTCAGGTCCACACAAATCTCATCAAAACCATATCCTAAGGGCTCCGCCCACATCATCTTTCAACACTCAAGGGCTCTGTGCCCACCACATAATCAACAATCAAAAAATTTACTTAATATTTACAAATAGCGTGCTCGGCACGACAAATAAAATATTAATTCCAAATCCTACACTTCTAAAGCTTATCCCAAGACACTTGCGAGGGTGACTTCCGCTTCAGTGATCCACATCTCGAGTGACTTCCAAAACTCTAGTGGTTGACCAATTTAGAAGCCAACCTGCAAAATTAGCAACTGGTTTGCTGTGAGTTATAAAAACTCAGTAAGTAACCATGCTAGCACTACAAACAAAACATACAAGTCATTTACATTAGAATTTTTTCAGAATTTATAAGTTATTAGGAGTCCTAGAATTATCAGCTTTCTATTATCATTTATATCTTAGCTATATCAAATTTTCAATTTACATATTTACATATTGTCAGTATAGTAACTAGTCATTCAAAGCACACGAAATATAGATCTGAAACCACAAAGTACGTCACATAACATTAAAACCATTTCAATGTCAAACATGAAGTCACACATTAATATTTATCACAATTGAATATCTTTGAAATATTATCAAATCGGTAAATTTAACAAACTTCATTCTATTCAGTTATAGCCTATCTTTAATACCAAAACCCCTTCTTTAATATCAAAACAATCTTTCCATAACTTCCTTTAATCTATGATAACCTTACATAGCTTAACACTCGAGTTTCGTATACATTCACACATACCGTAGCACATTTCTTGTATATACATGCAAATGCAATACCGTAATTCTTATACATAGTTGTACATACCATTACAACTTGGAAAACATGTTTTATAACCTCTTATATTCACATCAACTTCAAATCAACCATTCATCTCACGTAAGCATACATAACAATCGATATATCAAAGATCGTACCATCCAACAATACATACATACGGCTGGTTTACACACACAATCATCATACAATCAACCACGAAGCATATTTAACAACCAATACATCACAAGACACACAATCAAACAATACATATATATCACGACACACCAAACTCATCGCACAACTTTTCATACATAAGCACATCCAAAACAAACACTCTAAAACATCATTCAACACTCACGTACATACACATATTCCAAACATACAAATATACATATTACTTTGATTTCACGTATCATAGCCTTTACCAATCTTCATGTCTTAACATCATATGCATACTCGAATACATGTTCATATACTTATACCTTTCCATATTCATTTATACATATGCGTTTATATCGATACAGGTTCATACCATCACATACATCCATACATATACATACTATTACGGGTCCATGTAGTTACATGCATCAATACATACATTACATGCATACATCATCATCAAACTACTCACTTCAGATCGTACCAAAAAAGGAAATCCTTACTTGTGAAGGTCGATTACCTAACTGTACATAATCACAAACTTCTTTCTCAATATTACCTCTTATCTATTCTCGTCTTAACCTAAACACTTTAATCATCTATATGTATATTATACATAAATATAAATTTTTAATCATAAATCAACATTCAAGCACTCATTGTATGGGTTACTTACCTGACTTCACAAGCACTCTGGTTCCTAGTCACATCGAGATTTTGAGGCCATATACTGACTCCAAACGATCCCGTGAACGCGCTGGAGTCGATGGAATTCCAATCGGAGTTACTGTTCATCATAGGTCACTATTCATCCAAATCTTCTTCTCTCGATTTGTGTGAAACCAAGCACCATTCTGTAAAACCGACACCGCAGCCTTGTAGTACTCTTCGATGGCTTTGATTTGGCGGGTGGCTCGGGCCGTGAAATGAAGCGAGTAGCCGAGATCGGCATACCCATGTGCCCATATATTTCTCTCTCTTTCTCATCGCCGGCGGCAATCTGGGGCCGCCACCAGACACCTTCAGATGGGGGGTGACTGGGCGCACCCTCTGGGCCGTCATTCGACCGGTGGTTGCCGGCTGACTGGCCGATGAGCCTAAAATAGCAAGTGAACGTTTTTAAGGGGGGTCGAGTGAGAGGGTGTGAAGGTTTTGCCCTTTTTTCAATTTCAGCAAACTTAGTGGTATTTATAGATAAATTCAAAAATTACATTCTGACCCCGAAAATTATATTCAGGCCCCTACCATGGAACTTTCTAGAAATTTCGTATGTTTGAAGCCTTTCTGATTCAAATTTTGAAAAGTGTTCAACGCGAAGTTGTTCGTCTCGGGAAAAAAAGTCTGATGGTTTAAGTATCAACTCAATCGGATTTCGTTTGAAAGTTTTATAGTCGAAAAAAGAATCTTTTAGGGGTATAACGATAAAATCGGAAATCGTGTAACCGGTTCTCAGAACCACGCGTTTTCATACACGATGAAACTTAACTTAAAAATATTCTCACCTATTTTCCAACACATAGAGTCTAATTTGAACGCCATCCATTTCCAAATCCTTATCTTTAATTCGAAATATTCAAACAGTGTTTCGAAAAACCCGGGATATTACAGGCCCATTGAAAACCAACTGTCTTTTTACTACCCTAGTCAATGGTGTGGCAATACTGCTGAAGCCTAAGAAAAAAAATCATGTTAAAAGCTTGCTAATCCTTGGAAGCTTCTGACTTATGTTACTGTTGTTAGTGTCGGCCACTCCTGAATTGCCTTCATATTTTCTACATCTTCCTTGATGCCATATGCCCTCACAATAAAGCTAAGAAAAATAATTCTATCGATGCAAAAAGTTCATTTGTCAAAGTTAAGATGGAATTCTTCATGTCTCAACATATCAAGAACATGCCTCAAATGTAAATCATGCTAATCAATTGACTTAATGTAAACTAAGATGTCATCAAAGTATACACAACAAACTTACCTATAAATGCACACATAACATGATTCATTAATCTCATAAATGTGCTATGTGCGTTTGTAAGTCAAAATGGAATAACTAACCATTCAAAAATTCCATATTTGGTCTTAAATACGGTTTTCCATTCATCTCATTCTCTTATACGAATCTGATGGTATCCATTTTTTAAATTAATTTTACTAAAGACTTTGGACCCATGCAATTCATCCAACATATCATCCAGCCTAGGAGTAGGGTGATGATACTTTACTGTTACATTATTGATTTCTTGACAATCTACACATATATGCCATATCTCATCTTTCTTAGGAACTATAAGCACTAGTACTGCACAAGGACTCGTGCTTTCCCTTACATACCCCTTGTCTATCAACTCTCGCACTTGCTTTTAAAGCTCATTTGTCTCATCAGGATTGCTTCAATAAGCTGACCTGTTAGGAATGACTGCTCTAAGTATGAAGTCTATTTGGTGCCCAATGTCTTTAATGGATGGCATCCCATTAGGGATGTCCTTTGTTAGTACGTCTTGTAATCCTTCAAAAGAGATGAAATAGACACATGAAACAAAGGTTCAATGTTAGTAAAATAAACATGAGGCACCTAATAGACTAATAATAACATAAGCTTACTAGTCTTTAAAGCATTCCTCACTTCACCTTCCCCCCATGTAGAAGCCATTTTTTTCAGTCGCCCTTTTTGTTTCTGCCTCACGTTCACTCACACTCCCTTTGGGAAACTCACAGATTTGTCCTCCGGCCTTAGCTTTTTGTAGCTCACCACTCCTACTCATTTACCTCAAGGTGGGTTTTTACCTTACTCTCTCTTTATTAAGCTCAAGTTGTAACTTAACGTGATTTTCGTGGACTTGTCTAGGTGTAAGTGGGTATAAGGTAATGGGTTTTCCTTTATGTTGAAAGGGGTACATGTTCCTAAATCCATCATGAGCTTCTTACCAAACTTCAAGGGCCAGTCCAAAAGAATTTCTTTTATTCATCGGTATCACATCACATAGGACATCATCAGTGTATGGCCCAATGGTAAAGCTCAATAATACATACTTCATCACATTTTATTCGCCATAATAATTTAATCACTGCAACTTGTAAGGCTTAAGGTGCTTCAAACAACTCAACCCCAACCTCTCAATCAAAGCTATGATAGCAACATTAGTACAACTGTCCCCATCTATGATCATACTACACCCCTTGCCATTCACACGACACCTAGTGTGGAATATGTTCTCCCTCTGCTACTCACTCTAATCCTCTACAACATATGCATTCAAAACACGCCTAACAACTAGAGATAAATTATCCAAAAGGTATATAGCTCCCTCATGGTCAATAAAATCCTCTAGCTCTGACATCTCATCTGCATCCTTGACCTCACTATCTATGGAGTACACCTCTTCGCTCTTCTTGTTAATCACGAAGTGTGTTCCTATTGGGACATTATGAAGAATGGTGTCTCATGCCCAAACATTTGAAACACTTGACGTCATTAGTTCTTGTAGCTATAACCTCAGGTTTTGGTCTAGTTTGCTCGGTTCTGCAGCATCCTTACCATTGCCACTAGGTTTGACCCAAGGCTTATTAAAGCCTCCACTAAACTCGCCTCTAGGCTTGTTAATGCCTTCATCCCGCTTCTCATTCAGAACATATTTCCCCTTCCATGCAGAAGTAGCATGTGTACCAAATCTAGATGTGGACTTTTCCTTGAGTTGCCTCTGTACCTTGATAGCCATGTAAAGCATACCCTCCAAATAAATATAATGATTCAACTCCACCATGTTGGCAATCTCTCTATTCAAGTCCCTTGGAAACTGTGGCATGATAGACTGACATGAACCAACGCACATTTGGAGCATCAAGGGACACAGTCAACATTAAAATAGTAACATTGCAAGTACCAACATGGCCAATCACAAGACAGAAGGCCAATAAGATCAGAGAAGCAATGGAAGGTCTAGCTCATATTTTCATGGCCAACTGCAACAAACAAGTCAGAGGCACACCATAGACATAAATGGGCTTCAATGGAGAGGGCCATAAGCTACTTGACTTGGCCCAAATCAATTCTAAATGAAGCTTCACAAGCCTTTTGAAGACAAAGACTTTTTTGAAGATTTTGGCCTATTCTAGCCTATATATAATTCGACCAAACCTATGCATTTTTAAACATTTTGCTTGATATGTTAACTTTAATTTTGATGTAGTTAAGATAGTTGACTAGGTCATTAAGATTTATTATGCTTAGATCCTTGCTTAACCAGTAAGCACAATAATTTACTATTTGAGGTAAACACCTTAATTAGCTTAAGTGAGTTTAGTTTCCAATCTTTTTTTAAGCTACTTTAGGTAGGAAAAGACATTTGGGGACATACCTGAGTGAAAACATTGGGTTTTTTCTAGGGTTTTTGGTAATTTCACCTTAGGGATATTTTTTCCATTCACATCCTTTAGGGCTTTAGTTTGTAACCTATTTAAGCTTTGTTTTTCTTCTTCCTTAAGATAATACACACGACTTTTGAAATAAAATTTGAAGCTTTAAGCTTTATGGTTATGGCCGAAACCTTTTGAGGGAAGGATTCCCCCTTTTCAAGTTCATATCATCTTATCTAGGTGGGCAAGTGTGGGAACACAGAAACTGGGTGACGCATGCTGTTCCGGGCTCGCGGCCCGGTTGGGAGTACAGAGTAGCCCACGGGGGACTAAACCGGAGAATGATAGAGTCGCCACCCGGTGTGAACTGGGAAAATGATATAAGGCCGCACTCACCCCTCGCAAGGGAAGACCTCAACCGTTGGGTTCGGAATGGTCCCTTACTTATGCCACTTGTAAAAAATGATTTGTGCAATAGTTTAATCGAGTCTGGTAACATATATTCCTAAGGGGTTATTTACTCCTAAGTTCACATGCATACATCAAAAGTTCATCTAAGTCCTCATGTAACACATTTTCATATTTGCATACAACCTATTTGCATATAATCTATGTCCGAATTTCCATGCATAAAGATAAATTGAAATACGGTAAGCATACATTGTCATAAGCACATTACATTTGATCATAGGCATCCCAGTAGATAATAATTGTACAATCACGCATGAAAGCAAATCGGAATAACGGCAAGCATATAACATCATTAACATGTTGGATGGATGAATGCGGGAGCATAAGTATATAACTATCGTGTAAACATGCATCATGGAAACGAACATGTGATAATGTGAACATAATAAATGACTAAATGAGAGAACATGAACAATAAAAAAGGAAAATGACAAAACGAGTAACCATGTATGAGATGTGATGAAAGGGGGCCTATTTACCGTGGGTGTTCGTGCGGCATTCGTAGCCACGTTCGAACGGTAAACAGAAGGTTCACGTTTGAGTGCCGTTCGTAAATGCGTTCGAACGAACTGAAATAGAAAACATGCGTTCGTGCGGTGTTCTGAAGCGCGTTCGAACGGGGTTACAGTAGTGACCTCCAAAATGCAGTAAAAAACATGACACATACATGAACGGATGAATAAGTGACACCTAATAAATATTAACGGGATAAAAGGCGAGGTGAATTATCGTGGTAAAGGTAGACCGTAGGCTTTTTATCCTTCCAAATGGAGGACCTTTGATCTGACTTAATAAGCCCATGCGCAATGCAACCTGATGCATGATTATGAAAGAAGATGACATACAAATAAAAGCGAGTAACGAAATAAAAGGCGCAGCGAAGTATCATGGTAAAGGTTCTTTAACCCCTCGAAATGGAGGACCTTTAATCCAACTTACTAAGCCCATGCGCTAATGACATAATGCATATATAAAAATAAAGACAACAATATTGGACTTTGTATACCCGATTGAACACATCTTACATTCAACCGAATATACGTCATCCGGCGCGGCGAAGCATCGTGGCAAAGGCTTTTAATCCCTCAACATAGAGAACATTTGATCCGACTTACTAAGCCCATGCGCAAAATATCATAATGCATATAAAAATAAAGAAAACGATATCAGACTTTGTATACCAGATTGAACACATCATACATTCAACCGAATATACGTCATCCGGCGCGGCGAAGCATCGTGGCAAAGGCTTTTAATCCCTCAACTTAGAGAACCTTTGATCCCACTTACTAAGCCCATGCACACAATATCATAATGCATATAAAAATAAAGACAACGATATCGGACTTTGTATACCCGATTGAAAACATCTTACATTTAATCGAATATACGTCATCCGACGCGGTGAAGCGTCGTGGCAAAGGATTTTAATCCCTCAACTTAGATAACCTTTGATCCTACTTACTAAGCCCATACGCACATATCATAATGCATATAAAAATAAAGACAATGATATCAGACTTTGTATACCCGATTGAACACATCTTACATTCAACCGAATATACGTCATCAGGCGCGGCGAAGCATCGTGGCAAAGGCTTTTAATCCCTCAACATAGAGAACCTTTGATCCGACTTACTAAGCCTATGCGCTTTATTACATTATTACACAAACAAATGACATGCAGAAATTAAATAGCGGATAATAAAAGAATCGAAACAACATAAAACAAAATATGCGCCGTTTACTCAAGTGCTACGTGGAGTTGTATCCCGAGTATAGATCATACTACCGTCCATTCAGAATCGGCTATGAAATTTATGTCCAGGTTTCCATCCTATACCATGAGAGCCGATACATTCTTCATTTTATTCAAGGGCCACAACATACATCATTCCACAATAATCATGCAAACGAGACTCAATAAAAAATAAAAATATGAATGAAAATGGATGTGAAAAATACCCTCAGGTCTAACCTTTTTATCGACTTTCGGAAATACCGTACATGGTCGTCGGAAGGGTGAGTGCTCTGCAACTCCTCCGGTTCGCTGGTCTACGTCTTTCTTCACTGTTTCACTGCTCAAGCTACTATTTTGACTCCGTTTTGCTGCTGTTTTGCGGTCACTATTTTGGGGTTTAAGGCTACTGTTTTATAGGTTATTTAGACTGGTTTGGCGGTAGTTTTTATGTGATATTATGGGGACTATTTTGAGCAGTTCGGGGACTGTTATCGTACTATTTTTGGACTGGTTTGGTTACTGGTTTCGGCGTGCGGTGAGGGGCTGTTTATCTTGATTTGTTAGGCAGTGGCTAGCTGTGACGAGTGGAGTTGAGGGCTGTGGGGCGTGAGGCAGATTTGTGAATGGCTATGGGCCTGATGAGGGCAAGGGCACTGTTGCGTGGTTGATGGCTACAGTGGCTGTGGGTATTGGTGCGTGGGGTTTGATCTGTTTATGGCCTTATGGTTTGTCCATTACGTGAGTGTGTGCTGAAGGCTGTGGTTACGTGTGTGCGTGGCTTTTGGTTTTGGTTTTGCGAGTGACTTTTTTCTGGATGTGAGGGCTTATGGCGGTAGAGAATGAGCTCGTGAATTGTGTGTGGCGTGGAAGTTGTTTGCATGGTGCCAAATAGAGAGAAGGTTACGTGTTAGTGGCTATCAAGGCTAATGGTTTGTTGAGTTTGCTTTAGTCGGTGATGAGGGTGTGTCCGTGTCAGTGAGGATGAGAGGCTTATGTCTGTGTAGTTTGTGAGTGCATGGAGAAGAAGCTGATCAGTTTAGGGTTTATATTTGTTTTATTTTTTGTTTGTGTAAGCCGTGGGGATTGAGCGTCTTTTAGGGTTGGTTTTGTGCTATTTTTATAGTGAGAGTGTAGGAGGATTAGGGTTTGCATGGATTTAAAAAAGGAAAAGGGATCAAATAATAAAGGGATGGATTCAATTAGTTTATTTAGGGAAAGAAATAACTGTAATTGGTGGGGAATTTTATTTAAATTGGTGAATGGATCATTTGATTTGATTTTAATTTGGAAGTGATTTATTTAATTTTGGAATTTTATTTAATTAGATATTAATTTATTTAATTTAATTTGTGACATGTATTTTAAATGTTTTAATTATCTTTGGATTGGGCTTGGTGTGAGTCTTATGGGGTTTGGGCTAAGGGTGCTTTAAAACGGAGGTCCAACAAGTGAGCCCGAAGCTAAAAAAAAAAGAATAAATCTAACAAAAATACCGATTCCCTTCCGACGTCCGTTTCTCCGCGACTTCCTCGACTTAAAAGGTAGTGTCTCCAAATGAGACTCATCATAGGGACTTATATGCAAAAATGCAGTGCCTACAGTCGCCCCCACTTTGATGGGACTTGTGCAGTATGTGACAATGACAATCTTATCAATGTTATGCTTGCATTTTTTTACTTACCTGGCTCGCCAACTGTTGCCAACTTACTTGTTATCCTGAGATGCTTTGACCTTTGGGCTTTGTTCCCTAATTGCGTTGAGAGAGAGCTTTATTCCCCTATGCTTTATTCCCGAGCTATTTTGAAAGTGGGCTTTATTCCTCTAGGCTTTGTTCCCAAACTGTGTAGAGATATGGCTTTATTCCTTGGGCCTTGTTCCAAACTGCTTTGAAATTGAGCTTTATTCCCCTAGGCTTTATTCCCGAGCTGTGTTAAGATAGGACTTTATTCCCCTGGGCTTTATTCCCGAGCTGTTTTGAAAGTAGGCTTTATTCCCCAAGGCTTTGTTCCCGATCTTTGTAAGGATATGGCTTTATTCCTCTACCGTGTTGAAATTGGGCTTTATTCCCCCAAGCTTTGTTCCCAAATTACTTTGAAAGTGGGCTTTATTCCCCTAGGCTTTGTTCCCGAGCTATGTTAAGATAGAACTTTATTCCCTTGGGCCTTTTTCCTGAACTGTGTTAAGATAGAGCTTTATTCCCCTAGGTTGTATTCCCAAACTATGTCAAGATAGAGCTTTATTCCCCTGGGCCTTGTTCCCAAACTGTGTTAAGATAAAGCTTTATTCATTTGGGCCTTGTTCCCGAACTGTGTTAAGATAGAGCTTTATTCCCATGGGCCTTGTTCCCGAACTGTGTCAAGATAGGGCTTTATTCCCCTAACTGTGCTGAATGTAGGATTTGTTCCTGATTGTGTTGAATATGGGCTTTATCCCCGAACTGTACAGAATATGGGCTTTATCCCCGATCTGAGCTGACTGTGGGCTTTGTTCCTGAATTATACTGAATGTGGGCTTTAGTCATGAACTGAACTGACCGTGGGCCTCGCCCCCAGATTGATGCTGATGTATGTCTTGCCCTCAAACTGATGTTGATACTAATGTGGGCCTCGCCCCCATAGTGCCATACCCAAAACTCAAACTCAAATGGGCCTCAACCCTGGGATTATTACCCGAATCCGATATTGTGCTTTTCACCGTTTCTGATTAGCTTGTTCTTTGTCGCTTTCTCTTTTCTTCTTCAAAACCTGCGAATACAAAAAAAACACAAAACGAATGCCAAAATGTGTTACGTGTATGCATGCGTGCATGAGTATGCTCCATTTTAGAGCGCCGTTTTCGGCATTTGCTGTGTGTGCTCCATTTTGGAGCGCCATTTTCGGCATCTGTTGTGTGTGCTCCATTTTGGAGCACCATTTTTGGCCTATGTTGTGGTAGCGGTCCATTTCTGAACCGTGTTGTCCGAGAATGTGGCTCATTTTTGAGCCGTTACTTGATGAGGTGGTCTTTACCGCTACAATCCTGCAAATACAAAACAAAATTGTATGTATGTGATATGTATGCAAGTATGTATGGATGCATGATGCTGATGTGGGCCTCACCCCCAAACCGATACAGATGTGGGCCTCGCCTCTAAACTGACACTGATGTGGGCCTCGCCTCCAAACTGATACTGATATGGGCCTCGCGCCCAAACTGATGCGGGTGTGGGCCTCACCCCTAAACTGATACTGATGTGGGCCTCGACCCTCGGGACTCATCCCCAAACTGATGCTGATGTGGGCCTCGGCCCTGGGACTCATCCCCAAACTCATGCTGATGTGGGCCTCGGCCTTGGGACTCATTCCCAAACTGATACTGATATGGGCCTCGCCCCCAAAACTGATACTGATATGGGCCTCGCCCCCAGCTGATACTGATGTGGGCCTCACCCCCAACTGATACTGATATGGGCCTCGCCCCCAGACTGATATTGATATGGGCCTCGCCCCCAACTGATACTGATATGGGCCTCGCCCCCAACTGATACTGATATGGGCCTCGCCCCCAACTGATACTGATGTGGGCCTTGCCCCCAGACTGATACTGATATAGGCCTCGCCCCAAACTGATAGTGATGTGGGCCTCACCCCCAGACTGATATTGCTGATATGGGCCTCACCCCCAGAATGATCCTGATATGGGCCTCGCCCCCATACTGATACTGATATGGGCCTCGCCCCTGTGATTCATTCCTGAAGAGTGCTAACATTGTACTGTTGCTGCTTCTGGTTGGCTTGCATTTGACGCTTTCTATTTTTCTCCTTTGAAACCTTTAATTACAAAATAGAACAAACACAAAAAGGATGCAAATATGTTACGTGTATGCATGCATGCATGATTGAGTTTCCTATCCCATTGGGTTAGGTCTTCTGCCGGTACTCTTGGTGGCTGCTCGGTCTTTTGACAAGTCTGCCATCTTCCCTAACCAATGGGTATCTATGATGGCTTTCAAGACAAAAATGGGGTTAACATGGTGCATGTATGCATGAGGTGCATGTGATGCATGAGATGCATGCGATACAAGAAATATATCAACTCATTAAAATTTCACACAAATCGGCCCATCATCATTTTAGAAGCTTTTGGGCTAACTGTCATAGGAGTGAACTCGTCCCAGTTTAAATGGCCCAACAAGTTCACATCTCATGGCAAGAAGTCCAACCGTATCCAAATGATAATGTTCCTAAACACAAACATATAATGGCCTATTGTCGTTTTAGAAGCTTTTGGCCCAATTATCATAAGATATGTTCTTGTCCCAGTTTAAATGGCCCAACAAGCCCATACCTCATGACAAAAGGTCTGAATGGATCCAAACGACCATGTTCCCAAACACAAGCACAAGTAAATAATTCTTATTAGTTCTACGACTAAGGTTCACATGCGGGTTTACGGGGGTGTGGACAAAGGCTCTCGCTGACGAATGATTACCCACAACTAGGTCTCCCCACTCAAGGGTTCAAGCGACCAAGTGAGCGCACCATTTTTTATACCTTAAGGTACGTGCCAACGAGTTATGGTGTATGACTGACTATCAAATGGATTTCCCATTGTAGATTCCCCAGAGGGAGGGTGGAGCGAGGCTCTCTTAAGTACCTAAGCCTTTTAGGCTCTTATCGCTTGGTGTCAGGAATAAACAACGAGTCCTACAAATTAGTCCATCACAGTAGGCTACGAGTAGATGATTATCTAGGTGCCTTCACAGCTTTTCCTTATAGAAAGGTAGTGAGTGAAGGAAGACACCAAACCATTACCTAGCCTTAAAAATGCATTTGATTAAACCCCTTTCAACCCACTATAGGAACGATTAACTTAAAGCACAAATCATAATATTACAAGACATTATTTCGGGGCCGATTCTTTATCCACAGTGGAGTCGCCAGACTGTGGGAACACAGAAACTGGGTGACGCATGTTGTTCCGGGCTCGCGGCCCGGTTGGGAGTACAGAGTAGCCCGTGGGGGACTAAACCGGAGAATGATGGAGTTGCCACCCGGTTTGAATCGGGAAAATGATTTAAGGCCGCACTCACCCCTCGCAAGGGAAGACCTCAAACCGTTTGGTTCGGAATGGTCCCTTAATTATGTCACTTGTAATAAAATGATTTGTGCAATAGTTTAATCGAGTCTGGTAACATATATTCCTAAGGGGTTATTTACCCCTAAGTTCACATGCATACATCAAAAGTTCATCTAAGTCCCAATGTAACACATTTTCATATTTGCATACAACCTATTTGCATATAATCTATGTCCGAATTTCCATGCATAAAGATAAATTGAAATACGGCAAGCATACAATTTCATAAGCACATTACATTTGATCATAGGCATGCCAGTAGATAATAATTGTACAATCACGCATGAAAGCAAATCGGAATAACTGCAAGCATATAACTTCATTAACATGTTGGATGGATAAATGCGGGAGCATAAGTAGATAACTATCGTGTAAACATGCATCATGGAAACGAACATGTGATCATGTGAACATAATCAATGACTAAATGCGAGAACATGAACAATCAAAAAGGCAAATGACAAAACGAGTAACCATGCATGAGATGTGATGAAAGGGGGCCTGTTTACAGTGGGTGTTCGTGCGGCGTTCGAACGGTAAACATAAGATTCACGTTCGAGTAGCGTTCATAAACGCGTTCGAACAAACTGAGACAGAAAACATGCGTTCATGTGGCGTTCTGAAACGCGTTCAAACGGGGTTATAGTAGTGACCTCCAAAATGTAGTAAACAACATGACACATACGTGAACGGATGAATATGTGACACCTAATAAATAATAACGGGATAAAAGGCGCGGTGAAGTATCGTGGTAAAGGTAGACCGTAGGCTTTTTATCCCTCCAAATGGAGGACCTTGGATCCGACTTACTAAGCCCATGCGCAATGCAACATGATGCATGATTATGCAAGAAGATGACATACAAAGAAAAGCGAGTAACGAATTAAAAGGCGCTGCGAAGTATCGTGGTAAAGGTTCTTTAACCCCTCGAAATGGAGGACCTTTAATCCAACTTACTAAGCCCATGCGCTAATGACATAATGCATATATAAAAATAAAGACAACAATATCGGTCTTTGTATACCCGATTGAACACATCTTACATTCAACCGAATATACGTCATCCGGCGCGGCGAAGCATCGTGGCAAAGGCTTTTAATCCCTCAACATAGAGAACCTTTGATCCGACTTACTAAGCTCATGCGTAAAATATCATAATGCATATAAAAATAAAGAAAAAGATATCGGACTTTGTATACCCGATTGAACACATCTTACATTCAACCGAATATACGTCATTCGGCGCAGCGAAGCATCGTGGCAAAGGCTTTTAATCCCTCAACTTAGAGAACCTTTGATCCGACTTACTAAGCTCATGCGCTTTATCACATTATTACACAAACAAATGACATGCAGAAATTAAATAGCGGATAATAAAAGAATCGAAACAACATAAAACAAAATATGCGCTGTTTGCTCAAGTGGTACGTGGAGTTGTATCCCGAGTACAGATCATACTACCGTCCATTCGGAATCGGTTATGAAATTTATGTCCAGGTTTTCATACTATATACCACAAGAGGCGACACATTCTTCATTTTATTCAAGGGCCACAACATACATCATTCCACAATAATCATGCAAACGAGACTCAATAAACAATAAAAATATGAATGAAAATGGATGTGAAAAATACCATCAGGTCTAACCTTTTATGTCGACTTTTGGAAATACCGTACAGGGTCGTCGGAAGGGTGGGTGCTCCACAACTCCTCCGGTTCACTGGTCTACGTCTTTCTTCGCTGTTTCGCTGCTCAAGCTATTGTTTTGACTCCGATGTACTGCTGTTTTGCTGCTATTTTGCTGCTGTATTTTGGTCACTATTTTTGGTGTTTAAGGCTACTGTTTTATAGATTATTTGGACTAGTTTGGCGGCAGTTTTTATGTGAGATTATGGGGACTGTTTTGAGCAGTTCGGCGGCCTTAGGGTTTGTCCATTACGTGAGTGTGTGCTGAAGGCTGTGGTTACGTGTGTGGGTGCATGGCTTTTGGTTTTGGTTTTGTTAGTGACTTTTTTTCTGGACGTGAGGGCTTATGGCGGTAGAGAAGGAGCTCGTGAATTGTGTGTGGCGTGGAAGTTGTTTGCAGGGTGCCAAATAGAAAGAAGGTTACGTGTTAGTGGCTATCAAGGCTAATGGTTTGTTGAGTTTTCTTTAGTCGGTGATGAGGGTGTGTCCGTGTCAGTGAGGATGAGAGGCTTACGTCTGTGTAGTTTGTGAGTGCATGGAGAAGAGGCTGATCAGTTTAGGGTTTATATTTGTTTGATTTTTTGTTTGTGTAAGCTGTGGGGATTGGGCGTCTTTTAGGGTTGTTTTGTGCTATTTTTATAGTGAGAGGGTAGGATGATTAGGGTTTGCATGGATTTAAAAAAGGAAAGGGATCAAATAATAAAGGGATGGATTCAATTAGTATATTTAGGGAAAGAAATAATTGTAATTGGTGGGGAATTTTATTTAAATTGGTGAGTGGATCATTCGATTTGATTTTAATTTGGAAGTAATTTATTTAATTTTGGAATTTTATTTAATTAGATATTAATTTAATTTAATTTAATTTGTGACATGTATTTTAAATGTTTTAATTATCTTTGGATTGGGCTTGGGTGAGATGGGCTTGGTGTGTGTCTTATGGGGTTTGGGCTAAGGGTGTTTTAAAACGGAGGTCTACAAGTGAGCCCAAAGCTAAACAAACGAATAAAATCTAACAAAAATATCGATTCCCTTCCGACGTCCATTTCCCGTGACTTCCTCGACTTAAAAGGTAGTGTCTCCAAATGAGACTCATCATAGGGACTTATATGCAAAAAAGCAGTGCCTACAGCAAGCTTAATGGCGTCTCCAAATGCTAGCAAAATAGTCTGATTCATCATCTTTAGGTTTTCAGGGGCACGGTTCCTTGCTAGTTTAAGGGTGACTTTTGATGGTTTTGTTCCTATAAAATCAAAGATTCAAGGTTTTTGGGGTTTAGATAGAATACTCAGGTTTTGTTTGGTCTAATACCAAATTGAGTTTTTGTCATTTGGTATCAGAGCTCAGGGTTCCAAGGTCTGATTTTCCTTTTTTTATTTATTTATTTGATTGTTTTTAATTATTGTTTCTTTGTTGTTCTTATTTCGGCATCAAGGTAAAACTTCTATTTTGATTCAACCATTGTTAGATCTTGTTGTTTCCATATTTTTTCTTTGTTAAACTTTCTGTCAAATCTGGGTTTTTTTCCCTTTATATCAGTTCGTTCTTTAGGTCAAATTTGGGGTTTTTTTATTTCAGTTTGATTTTGTCTTAGTTAGAAGTTGCATGTTTTTAGGGTTTGTTCAAATACCCTTGTGAATCATTTGTTAAAAAAATAAGTATCAGCATATCAGACTTTAAAAATCAGAGCATCAGTATCATACTCTGAAATCAAACTCAGCATCAGGCTGTGAAATCATATTAGCCTCTAAAATCAGACTTGACTGTTGGTTTCTATAATATGTCCCAAACAAAGATTAAGCATGTGAAATACTATAAAGAATATATATATAAACATGAAGTATGGCGGAATCATACTTACAATATCTTGTGATGAAGAAGATGATCAAATGGTAGAAGCTCCAAGTTGTGGAAGATTCGGCCAAGAGGAAGAGGAAGACTTGAAGCTCCAAGCTTTTGTATTCCAAGCTCTTTGATGGTTTCCC
>SKCR01029199.1:0-51270 GCA_019454045.1 Zanthoxylum bungeanum
GATCACATAGAAGGTAAATATACAGAGATGGTGCGACATAGGGGTGTTCACGGGTCGCGGGTCGGGTCACGCGGAGGTGAAACCCGATCGGGTGCGGGTCGGGTCGGCCAAATTTTTTTTGGATTAATTATTTTGAAATATAAATAGTAGTTACTTTATATCCCGAAAATTATCATATATTAAAAGTTTTAATACAACAAAATTAATAAACAAACGAAATAATAGTAAAAAATTAATAAAATTAATAAAATTTTTAGAAAAATAATATAAATATTATAGGGTCGGGTCGGGTTTTAGTATCAAACCCGTTGCCCAACCCGAAAATTTCGGATCGGGTGAAATTTTTTTACTTTTTTTTAAACCCGTGCGGGTCGGGTCGGGTCTAGTCGCAGGTTGACCTGACCCTATGAACACCCCTAGTGCCACAAATATCTATGAAATATTACTTAAAGTGGTGGATCTAACATCTATTAATGGTATAATCTGCAGTCTAGTGCAATAACTAATCAAACTACTGTTATCAAGATAAATCTTCAAGTGAAGAATAAAAGTCCTCACCTAAGTCTTTATATGAACTCCAATTATACGAGGACCCAATGAAATACTGATTCTCTATATAAATAAAGTGCTGGGCAGAACGAATGGCCTTCACATATGCTGTATGTATGCTCATGTCAATGAGCACATTTTTACCACAAACCAGATTCTGTTTCAACATAGTAACCAATCAACTTGCACGCATATATACAAACAAAATGTCAAAATTCAGATATCAAAAGTCACAAATAAAGAAGATCAAACACTAAATCTTTTCTTACCTTGCTTGTGGCTTCCTTAGGATCCTTTGGAAAGCCTCTAACAGAACTTGAATCAATTGAACGAAAAATCTGTACTTGAATACATCACCAAACAATAATATTACCGTTCATGGAATACAAAAAGCACATTATATCTAACCTATAATTTGATTGTTCAATTATTCTTCACCATCTAAAGAAATATTCAATCTATAAAGTAGCTCTGCCCCACCCTTTTTCCGTCTTACAACTGGCCAATGATGAGTGGCAAATTACCTGAACATGCCAAGCTTCAAGGTCGTTCTCACTGACAGAAGGAGCATCAGACACGCCTATGATGCCTGGAATTCTTTCTATTGTAAGCAAAGCATCATCCCATGACTTCTTCTTTTTAATCTCTTGAGGTTTTGAAGCCTTTAGCCAGCGTTCTTCAAAGTTAGTTAAAACGTCATATGCTGCTGGACCGTCGATTTTTGAGTGCAAGTCATGCCATGGTTCTCTTGGACAACCAGTAGTACTACCCTGCTCAAATAAAAAACAGAACTATATAGTTAGAAGATACTATATGGCTTGTCCCTCAGGGAAGAACCCAGTTGGTTTGGCCTCAAGAACCTTGGAGGGGTGGTTAGTTTAATTTGGGAAGGGAAGAGGTGACGTGAATTGTAACGTAAGAATAAGAAGATAATACACGACTTGGTTAAATGACTTTTAGCCACAAAATTTAGAAGTTTCATGTCCAGAGAGCTGTCAAGCTCCATTCAGATATTCTCTTTCTTTACTCGGAAAACTAACATGTAAAAAGTTTGTATTTGCTGTCTATATTACATGCAAACTTGTAGTTAATGATTGTGTGCAAATTACCAGGAAAGATAAAGGTTTAATGTTTACCGTGTAAGTAGGATTGTGATAGTCATCCTTATGTAGTGTCTGTAATGTCCTGAAAAGAGGATGATGTGGAGTATCATATCTCCCATCACATAAATCAAGGCCACCTACAAAAGCAATGATTTTCCTTCTATTATACCCACCATCAGCATCTACAATTACTGTTTTCTGATGGTGTGTGTAGATTGTTCCAACTTCCTGATAACAGAAAAGATAGAAAAAAATCAAAAGCAGATTTTTCACAGAAAAAATAAATGGTATTGGGTAAATAATAAGGGGCCCTCAGCATACAAAAGAATAACATAACTGTAACATGTTACAGTAAAAAATCTTCCTCACATGACAAAAAGTCAATAAACAAACTTCTTGAAATTTAGCAGTGCAGCCTGATAAATTCCTCCTCCTGAATTGCATTTAAGTTGATGCCTAAAAGAATAACTGGACGGGATAACGCTTTTAGTAATTTAGTGTTGTAATGTGGAGGGTCGTGGGAAATTCCAGCAAGGCAACTAATCTGATTGTTAGACATATGTCACATATCATGTTGAATGAATGGGAAAGGCACAGATTAGCTTTAACATACAACATGAATTTCTTTTAATTTTTGTTTTTTAGTATTCTTTGTATCAAAACACCTCAAGCTCATTTCAGCCACCAACATTTAGTGTGGCTGATGGGCAGATGACCAAAATGCAATCCCTTTATCAAGAAAAATGGTAAAATATCTCCTAACTCCAAAAATCAAGTACCAGGTAATGGTATCATAAAAATGAAGAATCATGCACTAGCAAGTATGTGTTGCTGTGTTGCTTGAGAAGAAAATAGCACTAAAAAAAGGGTTAATATAATCGAACCTTTTGCTTGGCCCAACTGTGTCGTTTTCCAGCAATGCGGGGACAAAGTAGAACTTTTACAGACGAGTGCTTAAAGAAACGACGTGTTTCCTCATCATGGGTTTGCATAACTCCATCCTGCATGAGATAACATAAAGGGGTGTACAATAAAAGTATTACCAAAGAAGGTCTCCAGATGATGATGGAAATGGCAGGTGATACATAAGAATAATTCAATAAATAGTTAAGAGGTGCATAGCACTGAATTCCCAGCAATAATGGACAAAGTCAAGCATACAAACTAATCGAGCATTAGTGGGATTAGCTGTACAAGCACCGATTAATTTTGTGTGTCACACACAGTGGCCTAAGCTTCTGCAGCTTCATTCAGTTTTTCTATCAGTTTGTCTCATTACCTCCTTATTTAGCAGATTCTGATGACAAGGCTAGGCTGTAATGCTCAGGTTTACTTTAGCAAATTAATTCCTATTCCGGCCAGGCTTAAAGATAAATTATCTTTGTAAAAGTAAATTATACATCCAAACCTGATATGGTACAATTTTATGACTGCCTCTGCCAAAAGTCATGTAAGTGTGGAAAAAGAGATCACCAGTTTCTGAAAGTGACCCTTTACATATTAAATATAACTAACTTGGGTGATTGGCATTTTTTCGTTGCTCATCAACCAAACCAAACCAACACCAACACAGGTTTACTCTTCTCACAAAGCCAGTAGTAGGCTTCCTTTTTTAGTTTTTTCCCCTTAATCTCACCAACATCAACCCCACAAGCACCAGACATACACATGGAAGTTTAAAAAAAAAAAAAATAGGTCACCAGCATTTGTCTTACTTTTTAAACTTTACAACAAAGTTGTCACTATCTAAGCCACTGCACACAATCGGCAGCTATTATCTTTCACTAAATTCAGAACTGTAGTATCATGCTTCAGGTGTTAAAATTTAACTAATGCTAAGGCTCAAAGCAAGTGAAATGTATCTAAAGTATCAAAGGCATATATAAAAACCATAGTCCCAGAAACTATGTAGAAATGCAATGGAAAATTGGGTGTAAGTTACTCACTGTCTTATAACCCAAAATGCTTCTTGAAGTAGGGTCATCCCAAACAAGAAGCAGCACTCTCACTCCTTCCTGGGACTTTGATCTCAAAAGTTCCCCAAGGGTGCAATCTAATGCAGGACCACCATCCCGAACCAAATTTACTTTGTGCCAAACTGACCACCCTGTAATGTAAATTAAACGTTGTGCCTGACTTATCGCATTATAGATGTCATGCCAACACTTCCCATGCGCATAAGGCATTCCCTGATCAAGCTCTAGGTGTGGAAGGCACCCATCAGGAACATGGGCATCTTGATAAAGAGTCACAGTACCTCCCTTCCTAAGAGGAAAATATGTGCCTGGAACACCCGTATAATCAGGACCTGCCCCCACTCCATGGTGATAAAAGCTCAGCCTGTCCATCGGGGTGTATTGTATTGAAAGTGTCAAGGTCGCACCAGGCTTACATGGTTTCCCGTTACTAGTTAGGACTGGATAAGTTCCTTCTACTTTTTCACCAGAGTATATCTGTTCTGATGGAATTGCCACAGTTCCTATCAATTCTGACCCCACAACATCACTGTCTTTAACAAAAAAGTGCACGTCAGCAGCATAGTGTGCAACAGGAACATAGAAATGTTGCTGCCAAACAGGATCTTCGGAATTGCTAATCACAAAAGTCCTCCCAACCACAGCACCTGCTACCGCAATTGTAACATATGGATCGCTAGTGATCTTGTTATTCACTTGTGATGCAAACATACCCCCGAAAGTCTTATGAAACATATCCATGTTGGGAAGATTCTTTGCAGAATAAATCCAGATATCTAAATTTCCATGTAAGAGCAAAACCTTCAATGACCCTTTCGCTGACGGCACAATCTGCATGTTCTGACCATTAAAAGAGTCTGAATGGGCATAGACAGGATGAGTAGATGAATCAATCCCACCCAAAAAAGCTCTTTCAGGATAACTTGAGAATGAATCATTGGGATACCCATATATACTCCCTGGACTATTCAAAGTTGAACTCTGAGAAGGGGAATGGGTTAACGGTGGTACAGAAGGAGATGGTGGTGAACTTGGTTGATAATTATTCTTGTTATTGTTAGCAGACAAATGCAAATTACCCAAATGCTCATCCAAAGGTGGGTACAAATGTGGATAAGTAGGACTATTGTTCCCAACATTCTCTGTACGGGAGGAAGCAAAAACTCTTACAGAACTCAATCTATCCTGGACAAGATGATCTGAGCTCGATAGATTATTGTCTCCAACATTCTCATGATGCGGTGATGAAAAAACTCTTCCAGAACTCAACCTATCCTGGACGCAATGGTCTGGGCTGGATAGATTATCGTCTCTAACGTTCTCATGATGTGGTGATGAAAAAACTCTCCCAGAACTCAATTTATCCTGGTTAGGACGATCCTGGAAAGAACTGACTTGCGATGGCAATTGAGCAGAAGTTTCGGGTAAGGGGTAATGACCTTGACTAGATTGGGCATATGTGTAAGGCTGCGAAACATATTCAAAGCTACTACTATGCTGAGGGGTTTGTGGCAAAGATGATGAACCAGGAACCGGGCAGTCATATGGATACGAAAGGGGTCCGGAATGAGAATGTAATTGATACTGATAATCTGATGCAGCTGAATGAGGGGGCTGGTGATAATCTAATGGCAGCGGATGAAATGGTGGTGTTGCAGTAGGAGGGGGATACCCAGAAGGCTGATATGGGTAAGCAGTTGCATATGGATATGGAGGTTGGTGATATGGATCTGAACCAGGTGGTGGTACTGGTGGTGGCTGTCCATAAATTGGAGGAGGCTGATAATTATAAGGGTATGGTTTGTTATTGTAAGGGGAATTATCCATCAAGAAACTATAAATAATGAATCTTTACAATATGATCTGATAAAGATCAAAGCTTGCGCATAAATATACAGATATGTATATCTTCTAAACAAAAGATTCATACAAAAAGTTTCTAAAAAGGGCTATAAAGAAACAATATCAAACTCAAAAAGCTGGGACAAATATCACTTTTAATTTAGCAATGGCCAAATGGGTTTTGCATCTAATTTAAAAATGAAAGCTTACCCATTAATTAAAAATGAAAGTTGAAGGGAACCTTCAAAAGAGAGAGAATTTGATTTTTGGTGAAAGAATTCGAACTGGTGATGCATTTCGCGTTAACGTGTACAGGAGCAGAAACAGAAAAAACGAAGAAGAAGAAGAAGAGGCGGTAAACCCGTTGCTTATTTGCCACGTGGAATCTTTTTATTGGTGGTAAAATGATTAAGTCTCACTAATGGATAATATAGATAGTGATTATAATTTAATAATCCTTTGTTAATTATTATCTACTGTTAATTAATTTCAAACTTCTATTTGAGCACGTAATGTGTAATTCCAATTATAATGTGACAAAGTTTAATATCACAATCTCTATTAATTGCTCAACTTGATCCACACATTTACATTAAGATTTGAACTTCCCATTTAACTAAAGTGTTTGCATTCATAATAAGCAACCCATAATAGGTAAGTTTTCCCTATTGTGAATGGCTCAAATTTAGCATGCTAAATAAGCTTAATTTGATTATCTTAAATCTTATTATAGTATATCCATAATTATTTTTTATTATTAAATTATAAAATAAAAAAATATATATATATTACAATATTAAAATATAATATCCTATTAAAATAAGATATCTAAATAGTAAGTGTCCATAAAACCTAAACATTTTTTTAGATTTCGGGTATATTGTTATTTGTTATTTTACTTGAAATTATTTCTATAAATTTTTTTCATGAACTTTTTATTATTTATTATGTTTCATGATGCATATTCTGATTACTAGTTCTTGTACAGTGACACCCAATATTTCAAGTTCGATAAGAAAATTTAAGCTTAAATTGAATAAATTACATTAAATTTCATTGGAATTCATCTGAAAAGAAAATTACATATTTTTAAAGTTATTTATAGTTATGAATATGATTTCAAATAAGAGAGTAAGAGGTGAGAGACTTTAATATGAATTAGAAATATTATTTGAGAATTGATAGATAATTAATGAAACATATATATTAAAATCTATCTGGTCACAATTTGTTCTAGTACGCATCTAGATGGAACACACGTTTTCACTCTGAAATAAGGCTCAATTTGCTCTGCATTTCCTGTTTCTATCGATCCCTCGTTAAATTTGTTCAGTCTTGATATTATTTTAACCTACAAAATATACATGAAACACGTCAAAGCGCTCATAAAACTCAAACTAACACGCAAAATATTAAGATAAAGATGCGAGAAATATATGTATACTGACCGCTCATCAAATACTGATTCAATTTTCTCTTGTGAATTGTCCAAATTTAGCATGCGAAAGAAGCCCAACTTGACTACCTTAAATCCTATCAAAGTATATTTAAGATTATTTTTTATTATTAAATTATAAAATAAAAATAAAAAACTTATTACATTATTAGAACATAATCTACTAAAATAAAAGATTTAAATAACAACCGTCCACAAAACCTAACCAATTTTTCAGATTTCATGTATATTATTATTTGTTATTTTACTTTAAATTATTTTTATACATTTTTTCATGAACTTTTTATTATTTATTTTATTTCAGGACTCTGATTACTAGTTCATGTACAATGACGTTCAAGATTTCAGGTCCGATAAGAAAATTTAAGCTTAAATTGAATGAATTACATTAAATTTATTGGAATTCATCCGAAAGAAAATTAAATATTTTTAAAGTTATTTATAGTTATGAATATGATTTTAAATAAGAGAGTAAGATGCGAGAGACTTTAATGTGAATTAGAAATATTATTTGAGAATTGATAGATAAACTAATGAGACACATATATTAAAATCTATCTGGTCACAATTTGTTCTAGTGCGCATCTCGATGGAACAAGCGTTTTCACTCTGAAATAAGGCTCAATTGCTCTACATTTCCCGTTTCTATCCCTCGTTAAATCTGTCGAGTCTTAATATTATTTTAACCTATAAAATACACCTGAAACACATCAAAGCGCTCATAAAACTCGAAATAACACGCAAAATATTAAGATAGAGAGACGAGAAATATATGTATATTGATAGCTCATCAAATACTGATTCAATTTTCTCTTGTGAATGGTCCAGATTTAGCATGCGAGAGAAGCCCAACTTGACTACCTTAATCCTATCAAAGTATATTTAAGATTATTTTTTTATTTTTTTATTATTAAATTATAAAATAAAAATAAAAAACTTATTACATTATTAAAACATAATTTTCTATTAAAATAAAAGATCAAAATAACGACCGTCCACAAAACCTAACCAATTTTTCAGATTTTATGTATATTATTTATGTTATTTTACTTTAAATTATTTTTATAAACTTTTTCATGAACTTTTTATTATTTATTTTGTTTCGGGACTCTCATTACTAGTTCATGTACAATGACGTTCAAGATTTCAGGTCCGATAAGAAAATTTAAACTTAAATTTAATGAATTACATTAAATTTATTGGAATTCATCCGAAAGAAAATTAAATATTTTTAAAGTTATTTGTAGTTATGCATATGATTTCAAATAAGAGAGTAAAAGGAGAGAGAGACTATAATATGAATTAGAAATATTATTTGAGAATCGATAGACAAACAAATGATACATATATATTAAATATAATTAAGTAAACCAATTATCTAATTTAAACTATAAAACTAATGAGATTCGAAGCATTTACAACATCAATACCTAAAGTAATATTAAAGTTTTTAATTTGTTATAATATAAAATTATAGTTAAAAATATGTTTAATCCGCATAAAGAGCAAGACTTATGCTAGTTTACATTAAGACTTGAACTACACATTTAACTAAAGTCTTTGCATTCATAATAAGCAACCCATGATAGTTAAGTTTTTCCCTATTGCAATAATGAGGATTAGGAAAGAATCCGATCGTGTGATAAAAGAATGGTTGTGATCATTATGCAACCTCTAAATTAACTATTAGCAAATCAGAAATTTAGGTTTATTAAGTTAGACCAATCTGTCCCCAAGGGGTGTGGCTTGGTGGTGTAGGGTCCAGGATCTCACATTGAGGTTCTGGGTTCGAATCCAGGGGATGCACTTCTTGTAAGAGTCTGGGACAGCCGGTGGTTTTACCTGCGCCGCGGTCCAGAATGGGTGGTTTGGTGGCGGGGTTTCCATCGTTTCCAAAAAAAAAAAAAAATAGACCAATCTTCCATAATTTTAATTAAGTATATGAATGTTGATTTCATTTGTTATTGCTTGGAGTCCAAATCTTTTGTCCCATCAATTATGCTCCACTTCATGCTTCACCAATTAAATTTGGATAATTAATATCTCTCATTAAATGAGAGAACTCTGATTTTAACACTCACCAATCAAATTTAATGAGAGATATTAATTGTCCAAATTTAATTGATGGAACACGAAATGGAGCACAATTGATGGGACAGAATATTTAGACCTGTTCGTGAATGGTTCAACTTTGAAAGAAGCTCAACTTAACCACCTAATATCGTATCAAAGTATATCTGATCTAGAACAACCCAATGACCAGCAAGCTTTATAAGCTGCTTTGCCTTTTGCTAAGCCAAAAAGATTAGCATCTGCTACAAGATTACCAGATGCAGTTTGTCGAAAATCAACCGTTTCATTGATTCTTCCGACTCACTCTCATACTTTGCCGGAAAACCAGAAATGGCATTTTTCATAGGCATAAAGAAGCTGATGAGGGTTTTATTTTTCTTGTTCTTGATCTTCCTTCTGATACGAGAATTTGCTGCTGGATTCTGACACAGCTTCATAGAATTGTTAGGCATTGCCTGGAGAATGATTTGTGGCATTCTTGGACTTGTCCATGTGAATCACATAGGTTGTCTATATGCCTATTGAAGCAAGGAAAATGATAAATAGACTAAAGGGTGACTAAAACTACTCACAAAGTATATGTATTTTACTGTTAAAAAATAATTTAAATATAGAATATCAATACTTTGTGATTAATTTTAATTACATAAAAAAATTATATTTTGAGGAAAGGGAAATGTAGAACAAAATGCTGACTCAAAACATGAACTTTGTCAAATTTGACTATCAAGAGACCTTGTGGATACTAATTGATTCAAATTAATAAAACATGAATGTGAGACTAGTTGATTCAACTAATGAGGTATCAGTCTTGTACTCTATGGTACTTTACATTTGAAAAAAGAAAACGAACCAGTGTACGAAAGCTTCCGTCATTGCAAGATCAGAGAAGTTACTCGTGTAAGTAGAGAGATTATTTCCAATATTTTTGAACCCTTGACATTCGGTCACAATAGAGTTCGTATTTTACATGCTTGAACAAAATCAACCTAATAGCCCATTGCAAATGGCGAGACACCAAAAGAATACACACACATAGGGGTGAGCAAAACCGGTTTCGGTTCCGGTTCCGCATGGAACCGGAACCTACCCGGAAAAAATCGGTTCCTAATTAAGTGGAACCGGAACCTACCCAATTAAATAGGGTACCCTATTATTCGGTTCCAATTCGGTTCCGGTCCGATTCCGGTCCAGTTTCGAATTACCCTATTAATGTAACATTATCATTAAAATCATGGGTTTCAGTTTGCCTGGTATTATTCATGCAAATAAATGCTGCCAGTTTAAATCTAAAATTCAAGCAACTTACATGGATTACAACAATTTAAAAACTACTCATTAAGAGGGAAAAGGCATAAATAACAATGACCATATACCTGCCAAAATACAGCTTTGGTGCTGACAAAAAATAAATAAAAGAAGTTGCCAAGAAACTGAAATGCTGATCTGGTATTGATAAGAGTGAGGTCAAAGCTCTGGATTGCATTGAAAAGCACCACAGATGTAGCATCATTAACAACACCCTCCTCGAATACCAGACTATAGAGTAAATGTGTCTCATCCTGATTAAGCACCTGAACAATCAAACAAACAAGTCGCACATTATTCGTGTCTTGTATGTAGTTGTTTGAATTTGGATTTTTAAAATGTTGCCGCAACTTTAACGGGTGACTTACCTGCAATATGCAAATGGAATCTGTCGCAGCAAATATGTGCAAACGGTTCTCAAATGCGGTTCCGGTTCCGGTTCTATGGTCCGGTTCCGATTCCGATTATTCTGGAACTGGAACCAGACCGCTTACAATCGGTTCCTTATATTTGGAACCGGAACCGGACCGGTTACAACCGGTTCCGATTCCAAACCCATATTTTCGGTCCGGTTCCAATCGGTTCCGGGTAGACCCGGAACCGATGCTCACCCACACACATTAGCCAACTACAACAAGAGAAGTGCTCCACTTGTGAATGCATGAAAATTTGAATACCTCGGGAGATTTTTTTTTTTTTTTTTTTTTAAAAATAAAAATTTCTGTTAGGATCCCAAATCTCACATGAGAATATAAGTTCATAAACACTCTAACACATACACAAGTTTGATAATTTTGTAAGACTGTGTTAATTAAGTTACCGTTTGATGAGTTTATATATTAGTGTATAAGTTAGTATTAAAACGTTATATCAAACACATAGTTGACGCTACCGTTAACACTAGCTGATAATCTCACAAAATTATAATCTCATAACATGAGATTATTTTTTTACGCTAACTTATATTCTAATTTTTGTTCCACAGCTTATGAGTTACCTTATACTCTCAGAGCAATGCCCTATATTAAACTCAGTTTAAGTAACCATATGTAAGCTAACTCTTTTTATTGAGTGTGTTTGTGTATATATAATGAACTTTCTTTTGAAGGGAATAAGAGAGTGTTGGGAAAATGATATCCATTTTCCTTGAGGGAACATTATAATTAAGAGTGCAAAGATTTTTTTTTTTTTTTGAAATCATTGAAAATCTCACCGCCAAACCATCCATTTCGGGCTTAAGCGGAGCAGGTAAAACCTCCGACTGTCACAGGCTCTTACAATAAACGCACTATTTGGATTCGAACCCAGGACCTTAAGATGAGATCTTGAACCCTACACCACCAAGTCATGCCTCTTGAGGACATTTCACAAGTTCATTTCAAGGCATGGAGGCTTTTCAAAGCCTGCAAAGAGCCAACAGAGGGATTGAAGTGGAAGTAGTTGAGCACACATGTGCATAAGCAAATATAAAGCAAAACCTAACACTTTTTTTTTTGAATTACAATTCTACAGATATACATCTGAAATCTACTGGGATATTCAATACATACAATTATCGCACACTCAGACATCTACGTCTACTAAGAGATGAGCCCTAACCGGAAATATAACTGGAAATATATACTCTCACTCAAATAATCGGGGAGAAATCTACTCCCAAATCCCAATTTTTGGGATTGGAGACAAGAGTTCCAGCAGAGTCCCTGCTCCCTAACCGGAAATATAACTGGAAATATATACTCTCACTCAAATAATCGGGGAGAAATCTACTCCCAAATCCCAATTTTTGGGATTGGAGACAAGAGTTCCAGCAGAGTCCATGCTGGGACTCGAACACATATATTCCCATTTGGGGGAGAACATGTGTCCAGTGGCAAGAAACCTAACACTTGGAGTATGATTTCTGATTGAAATATATATATATATATATATATATAATATATATATATATAATATATATATATATATTTTAAAAAAGTGCAAGTTATGTATGTGATTATGTTATGGGCAGTAATATGACTAGGGCTTACATTACCAGCTTTTATTGATGGGTATATTTAGTATGTAGCATTGTTTTGTACCGACCCCCCAAATCTGTTAAAAATCTCTAGATTTTTGTTACACTTTCTAATTTTTGTTGTTGATGATGTTCAAGTTTTTCAGTATTGTATCTAAAAACATATCATAAGTTAGAGGACAAAAACCAGACTTAGGAAGATTTCGGATAAAAAACTTTAAGTTTTTTAATGGAAAGTAAGGATGAGACCGCAAGGTGGTTCAGGGATAGTCCACAAATGTGATTGGCGGGAGTCCTCAAATTTAGATTAAAATTAAGAGCACAAATCTAAGAAAAGTTAATTCATATTGCAACAAAAAAATCAAAAAAAAAAAAAAGAGACTTATATTTTACTAAGTTTAATGAGATAATGATTCAAGATAGAGTATAATAGCTTCAACGGATCCATATAACCGACCCTTTTCATGATTAAGCCTAGATATTTCTTGTTAAACTTTTTAGCCAAGCAGGTTCTCTAACATTAGGAACTGTAATCTTCAACCCATCATTTAGCTAGACATGTATTAAACTTTAGTATCTTAGGAAAATTTAGAGGACAAAACTAATTAGATAAATTTCACTTTCAACATATTTTGTATTAGGAATTTTATTCAATGGTTTTTTAGTATCTTTTAACTGTTTGATAAGAATGAATCAGTCTTGTGGGGTGTAAATGACAATAGGACTCCTAACAATGTAATGAGGACATTTCCAAACAAGTGAACCTGATAGCACTTGTGTACTTGATACTGGTTTTGACTTCACCACAACTGTGAAGCTCCGTTTTTGCGAGGTCCTAGAGAAGGAGAGACTCATTGGCTTAACAGTGATATTCACTCCTTTTGGAGCTTTAATGGTAGCTTTGTAGGTTGATTGAGGAGGACCAACATTGGTGACTGTCCTTCGGAAAATGGCTGTGGTTGGTTCTCTATTGCTTTTCAAGCTTACCTGCATTGTGGGATAGTTAAGAGCATCATAGCCGAGTCCAGGAATCAATGAGGAGCAGTTTATGGATTTTGATCCAACTAAAACAGCTAAAGATGATCCGTTATAGCCCTCGCGGCAAAGGAATTGGATGTAGTTTATCTCATCCATGTCGTAAACTAGGCCAGGGCTCACTGCTTTCTGTGGATTCACTTGGCCAGCACCGTAGGCAAATTCAGCCTCATTGTTCACCCTCTGACTCATTGGTCTTGCTGGATAAAGAATAAGGCATGATAAAGGTGAAAACAGGCACAGCAATGTAAGATGCTTTAATCAAGAGGAGTTGAGAAGCTTAGACTGTCTTTTACCTGTGGTCATGATGGCTGATTTGATTGCGGCCGCAGTCCAACTTGGATGGAATGACTTAACATAGGCAGCTACACCAGCAATATGAGGACAAGCCATGGAAGTACCAGACATGAGAGTGAATTTCGAATACTGGGTGTCGCCTTTCAACCCAGTGAGCGACTTCATTAGAGTGTAAGATGCCAAGATGTCAATGCCTGGTGCTGCAATATCAGGCTGATAATGCACATTACATAAAAGAGGCAGGCCTTATTATTAAGAATTCCAACCAAGAAAAGAATGAATTTTGTGAGCAAGGATGAAACTCTAAAGTTGTACCTTAAGAAGGTGTTTTGACCCTGGATTTGGACCGCGAGAAGAAAATGAACCTATAAACGGAGCAGGGATTTTGACTTCCTGGGATTTGTATATCACTGCTGAAGGTGATCTGCATTCATCAAGAAAGTTGAATATTCATTATGTAAAATTATCAAACCTTTGATAAATTCAAAACATTTTAGAGGTGCAAGAATCTCTTGTTTTGTAACATAACTTTTATTTTACCTAGTAGAATGAATATAATTAGTAATGATATCACCATCAGTGACATTGACCATTGTCCCTGGTGCCATAAAAATCTGGGCAGCATCTAGAAATTGCTCACTTTCAACTACAGTGCCAATTCCTCCAATCCCTTTAATGATTGAATCAGCACCCCATGTTCCTAGCTCGCAGTAAACAAACTTTCCCTTCACCTTTTTAGGATCCAATGAGTCATCAAAACAGAACCTGCAATTCGTTATCGATAAATATTCTTAATGTTTATATAACAATCGAAATAACTTGATGATCAAATTACTACCTTGCACTTTCCTGGCTTTCAGAGTTCTTGGCAACATCTGCTCCACTAACAAGCGGGTATAATTTATCTTTTGAATCAAATGTGTTGACTCCAATCCCCTGAAAAACATGAACATAAATATGTGAAACATTTTAGCACCAGGAGCGAATCTCGGTTCGTAAAACGAATCCTTTCAATTATCTGCAGCATATGCGAATTTATAAGAACTTACTGAGACACTCTTTCCATTTCCAAGCTCAACTTTGCTCTTGAACTGCCTATCAATGCCACTAGCTGCCACTGTCACAAGCCACGGTGCATGGTTAGCTACACTACCCCAGCTGGGTCCATCATTACCAGCTGATGCAACAGTAACAACCTCCTTTTTCAAGGCATGAAATGCACCGATTGATATAGAATCCGATACATAATCTTCAGTCACCCCACCAATAGAGATTGATATAACGTCCACACCATCATGAATAGCAGCATCGAATGCAGCAAGTATGTCCATATCCGAGCAACCTGAGCTTGCCCAACAGACTTTATACGCAGCCACCCTAGCATTTGGCACTGCACCACGAGCATCCCCTTCGCTAACCCATAAAGACTTGCGTTTGGAATAACGTTGCCTGCTAGAGTTGATGACGTGTGAGTCCCGTGGCCATCCACGTCTATAGGTGATAAGATATCCGATGGATCAGGGTTGCCGTCAAGCTTGAAGTACCTTGCTCCTATAAGCTTGCTTTAATAACCCATTAAGACATGGCAAAAATAATGAGCAACACATACATCAATTGCTGCAAAATTCTAAATTGTATTGTATAAGCCAAAACCATATTAATATTTTCTTACAATCGTTTTCAAGAAATGTTTAAAATGTTGTATGGTTTTGTTTTCAAGATACGCGGTTCATTTACCAAATGAAGATGACTTGACAACAAGAATTTCCTGAAATAGATGGCACTTTATTTTTGAAAATGATTTTTCTCCTGTCAAATTACAGTTTTAAAAAGGAGAATTAACAGGAAAGTTCTTGATTAAAATTAAGACAAATCATTAAGGCTATTACTTGTTGCATCCTGAGAAATTAGCAAAGTGGTCACAGCTTCCTTTCCACTTTTTGGGTGGAGGACCAAAGCCATTGTCCTTAAAGCTCTCTGAATCTGGAGTGATCCCTGGACATCACCATGCAGATTAATATTGTGGAAGAAAGTATACAAAATGGCAAAACAAAACAAAAAATCTATAAAAATGAAGAAATTATTCTTAATTAGAACCTGTATCCAGGAGACCAACAATGATATTGCTCTCAACTTTCAAATTTCTTCTGGCTGTTAGAGGAAGTCCTATAAAGTCCCATGATTTTGTTGTGTGCAAGTTATGATACCGATTTCGAAACACAGAAAGCACTCTGTCCATGCCTAAACATTACAAATTATATCTAGCTTTAATAAAAGTTTCAATCCAAAATTTGAAACTAAAGGGAACATGTGGTAGTAACTAGTAAGAATTTCACTCACGCTTCAACTTTTGAGCTTCATCATTAGATAGCTTTGCTGCAAATGCATTGAAACTCTTTGTATAGCTATAGATTATTGACTCCTTTGCATCATGATCACTAATAAACAAACCCCAACAAGTCAAAAAAACAAAAAACAAAAAAAAAAATGCAGCTCATAGAGTGATGAATCATGAATCATGGTCACTTTACCTTCCCTTTACAGATGCTAGAATCTCCATGTGTGTTTGCACACCTAAATATTTGTTCACAGGTTGATCTCCCAAGTAAGCTACGTAAACTTTCTGTACATTATTTTCTCCATTGGCACCAATAAGAAGAATCAAGATTAGAATTAGAAGAAGCTGATGATAAGCAAAGTAACAAAGATATTTCATCAGTCTTGCCATGTTAATAATCTGAGCAGGGATTGACGTGCCCTGTATATATATATATATATATATATATGATGCTGTAAATTGATATTATGAATTGGATAGCAACAAGTAATTAATTAATTAATTAATTAAAGTGACGAGTGGTACCTATTGGATGAGAACAAAAGACAGAAGTAAGTTTTACTACTTGCATTGATCAGACATTGCTAGCTGAGGTTTTGTTTTCAGTTGGGAACCTTACAAGAAACATAACAAACTCCATCTTCATATTCGTCAGTATTTTTTTTCCTCGAAATTCGAACTATTTGAAAATCAATCGCTAAAGAAAACTATTTGAAAATCGTTCAGTTAAGTTCACGGGGCTATTCGTTACCATGTGTGTGTATATATATATGATAGCAAATGAACATATATACTTGGTCCATCAAATTGTTGGATATTTGATATAATTTTTGAAAATCCCAAAAGATTTGTTATATAAATTAAGAGGTGGGGAGTAGTTGCTTGAGGACAAAGGGCTAATTACATCAAGACCTCGTTTACCTTACATTCCAATTCAAGCAATGTGCAAAGATTTCATTGTCAAAGAGGTTTCTAAATAGAGTAATTTAATTCAATTGACTTTGCTTATCAAGTAAATAAGGAGAATAATCTAAAACCTAAACTCGATCAAAAACTTAGTTGTGAAGTGATATATACATTAAAAAAATAAATTATTCCCAGTATACAAAATTCAACCAAGTTAATACTTGAGCATCACGTTACACAGTACAAACACACATGCAAAATTTGGAATATTTTTAATTCATTTTCTCCATTCTTTCCCCTTACAACTTGAAGAAATGTCCATAATTCAGCTACATTGTCATTAGGGGTGGGCATCGGATCCGATCCGATTAGCAAATCCGATCGAATAGAGTTGGTCCGGTTCGACGGATTTCGAAATTTTTTTTTTTATTTAATATGCAAAACGACGTCGTTACATATTAATAAAAAAAAAATTGAATTATTTCGGATCGGATTTTATCCGATCCGATCCGCTCGATTTTTTTGACTCAAACCCACCGAATTCGGATCGGATCGGACCAATCCGATCCGAAATAGGATGATTTCGGATCGAATTGGTCCGATTCGATCCGATTCGAATTTGGATCGAACCAATCCGATCTGATCCGATCGAATCAAACAGCCCTGGGCATTACGAATCGGATTCGGTCCGATCCGATCTGAATCCGATAATGCCCACCCCTAATTGTCATGGATTACATTGAGAATATTAGAAGGAACATGGTGGCATATAAACCCCCCTAAGGCAAGATTTGACCCCCCAAAAATATAGTTTTTGGGTTACTATACCATTTATCATTGGAAAAACCCACCTTAAGGCCCTCGTACTCTCAATATTTTTTACATTACACCCCTGTACTAAATTTTCTACACATTGCACCCTTGTACTCTCAATGTTTTTTACATTGCACCCCTAAACTAAATTTTCTACACATTACACCCCTGCACTCTCAAAAAATTGACATTTCACCCTTATTTTAACGGTAAGTTAACAGAGTTGAGAAATATTCTGACATCACTCACCCTTATTTCGGATTGGACCGAGCAAATTTTTTTACTTTGAAGTTATGCTAGGGCGCATAACTATATGTTAGGGCATATAAATATTATGCTCCTTCTGATACATTCAAAAATCCAACTAATTTATTGCAAAAATTAGATCAAAACTACGATCTTGGAGTGTTATTAATGAACAACAAAAAACAAACAAAGATGCTTCACGGTTATCACTTATCAGACATCATTCCTAAAGAACGACAACGAGTATTACATGTCATGCGTGCACATTTATAGCAAACACCTATTTTTTAGCTCTTATCTTTTTAGCATAGGTATTTCTTCCTAAACCAGACAGATATGACACAAATAAGGGTGGGTGATGTCAGAATATTTCTCAACTCTGTTAACTTGCCGTTAAAATAAGGGTGAAATGTCAATTTTTTGAGAGTGCAGGGGTGCAATGTGTAGAAAAATTAGTACAGGGGTGCAATGTAAAAAATATTGAGAGTACAAGGGTGCAATGTGTAGAAAATTTAGTACAAGGGTGCAATGTAAAAAAACATTGAGAGTACAGGGGCCTCAAGGTAGGTTTTTCCTTTATCATTATGTTAGAAAAATGTGAAGAACGGGAAACTAAACCGCACAATAAATATGACTATTTCAATTTAATTTTTTTACTTAAAATTTGAATAAATATTTTGCGCTATTAATATTATGTAATTCAAAGTGGATATTAAAAAAACAAAATAATGTTTGACAATATTAATGGTACGTCCTCAAGGGGCGTGACTTGGTGGTGTATGATTCAAGATCGCACCTTGAGATCCTGGGTTCAAATTCATAGAGTGCGTTTCTTGTAAGAGTTTGGGACAATCAGAGATTTTACATGTTCCGCTTAAGTTCGAAATAAGTGATTAGACGACGAGATTTCCAACAATTCTAAAAAAAAAAATTAATCGTACTAAAGATGAGACTAAGAACTTTAAATCCTAGATTCTAATCCCATCAAATATGTCATACTCAATATTCTATGTTAGGTTCCCAAGGGATGTGACTTGGTGGTGTAGGGTCTAGGATCTCACCTTGATGTTCTGGGTTCGAATCCAAGGGGTGCACTTCTTGTAAGAGCCTGAGACAGCCGGTGGTTTTACCTGCGTCGCGGCCCAGAATGGGTGGTTTGGTGGCGGAGTTTCCATCGTTTCCAAAAAAAAAAAAAAATTCTATGTTAGATCTCGGAATTATACTATAATTTTCACGTAAATAAAATCATGCAAGACAGTTATGAAGAGTAACTCATAGTACATCTGTCGAATAGTAAAGTGAATAAATAACCTCATGGGAAATATGTCCCATAAAAACACCTTTAAATGTCAATTTAATTTGTGTCAAAATTTTAATTTAAAATAGCGTAGATTGCACTTTTACGTTTTGTAAATTACTCCAAGGGCAAAAGTGAAATTTCCTACATATAAAGGGCTAAATTCTCAACTGACCTGACCCCATCTAATTTACAAAAACTGAAAACTGAAAACGCTCCACCATTTCCCCCTTCTCCTCCTCGAACTCTACAATCAATGTTCTTCAACTGCTTCTCCCGCCAAAAAACCATATCTACTCTCACACCCCTTCACGCTCCTCACGCGCCGCCTCTCCTACCCAACAAATCCTCAAAAATCTAATACTGTTACTCCTTAAACCCCCCGCCGTTCCTCTCCCCGAAGGTGAAGTTGGTGGAGGAGGGAGGGGAGGATCCGAATTTGGAGGAGAATAGTAGAGTTACGGGAGAATATATTCAGAGACAGCCTTTAACTAATTCTTTCTGAGAGGAAGGATTTGGTGGAGAAGTGCCACCGGAATCAAACCAAGAGGCAAATCAATTTGGGTATTTTTTTGGTCTCTTTTTTAATCTGAGTTTGAAGGTTAATTTTATTCATTAGGTGTTTGATGAGTTTTTTGGTGGATTTAAAATGTTAGGCACGTTTAAACGCTACACCAAACACATAATTAACGCTGAGTTTGATGAAGAGTATAGTATAAGCTAACTTATAAGATGTGAAATAAAAGTTAGAGTATAAATTAGCGTAGAAAAATAATCTCATGCTATAAGATTATATTTTTCTAAGAGTATACGCTAGAGTTAACTATGTGTTTAGTTTAGCGTTTAAACGTTAACTTATAAGCTCACCAAACTTTGCACTAAACGGTGCCTTAATCTCACAGGTTATTTTTCTACGCTAAATTATACTCTAGCTTTTGTTCCACGGCTTATAAGCTAGCTTATACTTATTTTTTACCGAACTCGGCCTTAATATTTTGATTATAAGCGGAGGACGAATGTTAGTTTATGTTAAATTGACAATCTGTTCTTGGTTTTTCTGAATTGGATGTCGGAAAGTAAGATCAATTCTCCTATCTCATATGATGAAAGATAATAATTTTAGATTGTGTATGCAGTCCATGAAAGGCTTTTTTGATATGGAGGCTTATAATAAGTATTGACAGAAGTACTTGGAAAGACTTTTGATGCTGTATAAAGTACTTACTAGATCTTTCATATGACCACATTTCATTTAAAATTTGGTATGCACCCAGCTTGAGGTACCTGATTTCTTTCTAATCTAACATCTATTCTTCAGTTCTAGTAACTTTTACATGGAAAGAAAACATTTTCTTTTTTTTTTTTTCGTGAATTTTGTGTATTGTGATTTTTCTTCACACGAGTCTCCTGCATTATGATCTGCTGTACCCCATGCCAGTGGATTTGTTGTTGATGCTATTTTGACCAAAGAAATGTTTTATACAAATTCTACATTGTTGCAGGGCAAAACATTTGGAAAATCATTTTTAGACACGGAGTTACACCTGTACTTTATAGAGGCAGGAACTATAATCCCAATAAAAGGCCAGCGATTCTATTGATGCTGTGGTGACCTCATAAGCCAGTATATCCCAAGCTGATCAAAGCTACAATCGAAGGTCTAAGCATGGAGGAGACCAAGGAAATGAGAAAGAGAGGACTGCTTTTCCTGTTTTAACAAAACTTGGTATGTCTTTTTTTCTTCTTCTTTTTTTTTTTTTTTTCCTGTTCTCTTTGTCAGCTTTCATTATCTTTTTGTGCGTTAATTTGCAAGTTGCAACTGCAGCCAAAAATGGTTACTATGGCAGTCTGCTGCCCATGGTGAGAGATGCATTTCTAGTCAATGAGTTGGTACGAATTGATTGCCAGGATCTTGAGAGAAGTGATTACAAAAAATAAAAATAAAAAATAGGCTGCAAACTTCGGGTAGACTTAAATTTATTTTAACATTCTCTGCTAATTTTCTTTCCTTGTTTTTTTTCTTTTTTGCTACCAACCGTTGCGACCATTAGTAAAATGTTCCTTGTTATTGTTTCTTACTAGACAGTTTCTTCTTCTTGCTGTGTTCATTGTTGACCATTTTCTGCTTGAAACATCATTAATACGATGAAATATCTGGCCAGGATTGATCACTCTCCCCCCTTTCCCTTCCTCTTTTTAGAAATTTGGTATGCTTATTTGTTAAGGGTGTTGGAAAAATGCTTATTTATAAGCATTTTGAGGCTCAATTTTAAGCATGGTCCACTTCGTGTTAGTGGTTGTTATTGAATGATTCGGATACTCCTCCGTGAGTACTTCGAAATGGTATATTCATATGCTTAAAATGGTGCTTGGGTGAATGAGAAATTGTTGCTCAAAGTTCACAATTTTTCCAAGCCTTTTGTAATTCCATAACAACTAATTTAATTAGTTGGTGGTTACAATTCCATAAGTGCTAATTTAATTAGCTTGGTGGTTACATAGTTTAATTTCCATTAGTGCTAATTTAATTAGCTTAGTGGTTACAACAATGTGTAACATCTCCCATTTATGAGATTTAATTGACAAGTTTATTTCCATTAATTGAGATGTGTTTTATTTTCCTATATAAACAACATCATTTCTTGTTTTTCAGAATAGAAAAAAAAATAGATTTCTTGTTTTGTTTTACAAGGAGAGTTCAAACACTTTGTTGTTCGTTTGGTGCGAGTTTGGTGGTGCCCTTGCTCGTGCGTTTTCCCGTTGTATCCTGGGAAACAATCGTCTCATGTTCTACTGCACCTACGGTAGGGGACGAATTTGTTTTAAGGATATTGTTGTTTTTCAACAAGCCTCGGGAAGGTGAACTTTCAGCCTCTGCCTCTGACTGCCAGCCTCTGCCTGTGCCTCTGCCTACAGCCTCTACCTCTACTGATCAGCCTCTACCTCAGCACAACAGCCTCTACCTCTGCCATCAGCCTCTGCTGTCAGCCTCTGCCTCTGCCATCAGCCTCTGCTGTCAGCCTCTGCCGTCTGCCTCTGCCTTCAGCCTCTGCCTCTGCCTCTGCCTTCAGCCTCAGCCTCTGCCATCAGCCTCTGCTGTCAGCCTCTGCCATCAGCCTCTGCTGTCAGCCTCTGCCTCTGCCATCAGCCTCTGCTGTCAGCCTCTGCCGTCTGCCTCTGCCCTTCAGCCTCTGCCTCCGCTCTCAGGGTCTGCCTCTGCCCTCAGCCTCCGCTCTCAGCCTCTACCGTAAGGGTCTACTCTCAGGGTCCGCCGTTAGGGTCTGTTTGAGGATAATAATTATAATTGTAATTTTGTCATATTCGGATTTCCCAATTACCGTGTAATAATTGTAATAATTGTTGTATACAGTCTTAAAACAAATTCGAGACTCTGTGGATATGGAAATCAGTCCAAACACAGTAGATCCGAATATGGCAGCCTCTTCGGATGGCCAGAATGTTGTGGCAGCCCCCGTGGCTGACCAAAGTGCAATGGCAGCCCCTTCGGTTGGCCAACTTGCATCAGCCTCTGGGCTTAATATGGCAGCCGTTGTGGCTGGCCAAGGTGTTTCTGCTAGGGGTGGCAGAAAAGCCCGAAGCCCGGCCCGGCCGGTAAGCCCGGCCCGGCCCGGGCGGGCTTTGGCCCGGCCCGGGGTAACACGGGCCCGGGCCGGGCTTCACCCAAAAAGCCCGAGCCCGGCCCGGCCCGGTCTTAAAATAAATAAATAAATATTTTAATTTATAAAATATATAAATTTTTAAAATAATTTTTTATATTTATAATTGTTTATAATAAAAAAATCGGATTCATGCTTAAAATAAATAAATAAATATTTTAATTCATAAAATATATATATTTTTATAATAAATTTGTTATATTTATAATTTTTTATAATAAAAAAATCGGATCCGGGCTTAAAATAATATTATTTATAATTAAAAAATCAGGCCCGAGCCCGGCCCAAGCCCGGCCCGATGACAGTACGGGCCCGGCCCGGGCTTTGATAAGCCCGGCCCGAGCCCGGCCCGTTGCCATCCTTAGTTTCTGCCTCAATGGCTAGACAACCTGTTGGACATGTGAGCCATGTCAATCCTGCTGCGGAAAAACCTGAAAAATTCAGTGGTCAGAATTTCAAAAGGTGGCAACAGAAAATGTTCTTCTACCAGACCACGTTGAACCTTGCGAGGTTTCTAAAGGAAGATGCTCCTGTACCCAAAGAGGGTGAGATTGATATCCAAGTCATCAGTGCCATTGAAGCTTGGAAACATTCTGAATTCCTATGTCGGAATATGCTGAAGGGGCTAAGTGATTCCTTGTACAGTGTGTACGCTGGAATGAAAACAGCTAAAGGGCTTTGGAATCTTTAGATCGAAAATATAAAACTGAGGATGCCGGTACTAAGAAATTTGTCGTAGGCCGTTTCCTAGAGTTTAAAATGATTGATTCCAAAACTGTGATAAGCCAAGTACAAGAACTGCAGATTATTCTAGCAGAAATTCATGCTGAGGGGATGAGTTTAAGTGAAACCTTCCAAGTAGCCTCGATAATTGAGAAACTACCACCTGGTTGGAAAGATTTCAAGAATTATTTAAAGCATAAGCGAAAAGAAATGAGCATTGAAGACTTGGTTCTTAAGCTAAGAATTGAGGAAGATAACCGAGTTTCTGAAAAGAGAGGAATGACTCATGAGGCCAAAGCAAATGTTGTCGAACATGGCCATAAGAAAACAAAACCTCAAGAACAAAGGGTCAAAGATGGGCCCTAAAGGAGGAGTTTCCAAGAAATCAAAATTTCAAGGAAAATGCTTCAACTGTGACAAAATGGGTCACAAGTCTTCTGAGTGCAGACTGCCGAAGAAGAAAAAGAAACAAGAGGCTAATGTGCTAGAAAACATGACTCAAGATGTTTCAGACATTAACCTTTCTGCTGTGGTTTCTGAGGTGAATTTGGTGGGTTCTAACCCAAGAGAGTGGTGGATTGATACTGGTGCCACTCGACATGTATGCTCAGACAAGAGCATGTTTTCTTCATTTGAGCCTGCTGAAAATGGGGAAAAGATATACATGGGAAATTCAGCAACATCTGAGATAGAAGGTCAAGGAAAGGTGATTCTGAAGATGACCTCTGGGAAAGAGTTGACTTGAACAATGTTCTGTATGTACCTGAAATACGGAAGAATCTTGTGTCTGGATCGCTTCTGAACAAGCATGGATTCCGGATGGTGTTCGAGTCTGATAAAGTAGTTTTGACTAAAAATGGGATGTATGTGGGAAAAGGGTATGTAACTGATGGGCTTTTTAAGCTCAATGTAATGGTTGTTAAACCCAAAAATATCAATAAAGCTAGTTCTTCTGCTTATATTGTTGAGTATTCTAATCTTTGGCATGGTAGATTAGGACATGTTAATTTTAATTCATTGCGAAAGTTAATTAACATGAATCATATTCCCAATTTTAAAATTGATAACAAACATAAGTGTGATACTTGTGTTGAGGCAAAACTAACAAGATCATCTTTTCATAGTATTGAAAGAAACTCTGAACCACTTGATCTAATTCATACCGATGTATGTGATTTTAATTCAATACAATCGAGAGGCGGTAATAAATATTTTATTACCTTTATTGATGATTGCACAAGATTTTGCTATGTGTATTAATGAAAAGTAAGGACGAAGCTATAGAGAAATTTGTTCTCTATAAGAATGAATTGAGAATCAACTGAATAAGAGAATTAAGGAGTTAAGAAGTGATCGTGGTGGTGAGTATGTTTTCCCTTTTGAATCACTTTGTGAACAAAATGGAATCATACATCAAACCAACAGCCGCCCTTATTCGCCTCAATCAATGGGATTGCGGAACGTAAGAATCGTACCTTGAAAGAGATGATGAACGCTATGTTAATCAGCTCTGGCTTACCTCAGACTATGTGGGGAGAAGCTGTTATCAGCTAATTACCTTTTAAATAAGGTACCACGGAAAGAAGAGGGAAAACTCCTTATGAAATGTGGAAAGGAAGAGTACCTTCCTATAAATTCCTTCGAGTGTGGGGGTGTCTTGCCAAGGTAGTCATTCCTCCACCTAAAAAGGTGAAGATAGGACCAAAAACTGTTGATTGCATTTTCATAGGATATGCACATAACAGTAATGCTTATCGATTTCTTGTGCATGAGTCTAATGTACCAGATATTCACAAGAATACGATAATGGAATCGAGGAATGCATCTTTTTTCGAATACGTTTTTCCTTGTAAAACTAATTCGAATTCAGATGTGCACAAAGGGCACATGAGACTATCATTGAAGATAGTCAGGACCGAGAACAAATTAATGTTCCAGAGGATCAACAAGTTGTTGAACCTGAACTAAGACGTAGCAAAAGAGCTAGAACGGAAAAATCATTTGGTCCAGATTTTCTGACATTTTTGCTAGAGAATGATCCTCAAAGCTATAACGAAGCTGTAAGGTCAGCTGATGGTGCCTTGTGGAAAGATGCCATCAATAGTGAAATTGAATCCATCTTACAAAATCACACCTGGGAGTTAGTGAATCTTCCTCCAGGATGTAAACCTTTAGGGTCCAAGTGGATTTTCAAAAGGAAAATAAAGGCAGATGGATCAATTGACAAGTACAAAGCAAGACTTGTAATTAAAGGTTATAGACAACGTGAAGGTCTTGATTACTTTGATACTTATTCTCCTGTAACGAGAATAAATTCCATAAGGATGATACTAGCGATTGCAGCGTTGCGCAATCTTGAGGTACATCAGATGGATGTGAAAACAGCCTTTCTGAATGGAGATTTAGATGAAGAAATCTACATGGAACAACCTGAAGGTTTTATAGCTCCAAGACAAGAAAAGAAAGTCTGTAAGTTAGTTAAATCCTTGTATGGATTGAAACAAGCCCCGAAACAGTGGCATAAAAAGTTTGATGACACCATGTTGGCAAATGGTTTCAAAATCAATGAATGTGATAAATGCATTTATGTCAGAGAGACAGAAGTTGGCTATGTCATTTTATGTCTCTACGTTGATGACATACTGATTGTCGGGAGTAATGTCAAAATGGTGAAATCTACCAAGAATATGCTGAAATCCAAGTTTGACATGAAAGACATGGGTCTTGCAGATGTCATTCTGGGAATAAAGATCTCGAGAAGTCCAGATGGACTTATTCTTGATCAGTCGCACTATGTGGACAAGGTTCTTGGTAAATTCAACAATAATGATTCTGCTGTGGCTAGAACTCCTTTAGATGTGAGTCTACATCTATCGAAGAATAGGGGAGAGGGTATATCTCAAGTAGAATACTCTAGAGTGATCGGGAGTTTGATGTATCTATCGAGTTGTACAAGGCCTGATATAGCCTGTACAGTAAACAAGCTCAGCAGATATACGAGTAATCCAGGGGTTGATCACTGGAAAGCAATAGTGAGAGTACTTAGGTACTTACGTTTTACTCGTAATTATGGGTTGCACTATCATAGATATCCAGCTGTAGTCGAAGGATACAGTGATGCTAATTGGATATCTGACATGAAAGACTCAAAGTCTACTAGTGGTTATGTGTTTACACTAGCAGGTGCAGCTATATCATGGAAATCCTCCAAACAGACTGTGATAGCCAGATCTACAATGGAATCAGAATTCATTGCATTAGACAAGTGTGCTGAAGAAGCAGAATGGCTTCGAAATTTTCTAGAGGATATTCCAAGTTGGCCTAAGCCAGTGCCAGCAATTTGCATTCATTGCGATAGTCAATCTGCAATTGGAAGGGCACATAACAATATGTATAAGGTAAGTCTAGACATATTCGTCGTAGACACAATACCGTTAGACAATTACTCTCTACTGGAGTTATTTCGATTGACTATGTAAAGTCAAAGGATAACATTGCGGATCCGCTAACCAAAGGGTTAAATAGAGAGTTAGTTGTGAAATCATCGAGGGGAATGGGACTGAAGCCCATTAGATAAATGTTTATTACGAAGGAAAACCCAACCTTGTTGACTGGAGATCCCAAGATCTAGGTTCAATGGGACAACCTACTCGTAAAAGATATAATTGGATCACTGTGGGGGTTACCCTCTAGTCCATTCCTATGATGAAATGAAACAGTGATGCTCGTATGGATAGAGGTTAAGCAAAAGCTTTTAATGATTCTTATGCGTCGGGAATCCGAGCAGAGTTACGAGATACTCTTAAATAAGAAATCACCTATGTGAGAGAGAAGTGGGGCCGCTTCAAAGGGAATTGTACGGGGCACAATTCTTAGAAACTCTTGCAGAACCAGGTAGATGTTCATGGCCAAAATGAACATAATAATGAGAACTCAAATGTGTAGGTAAAATATCTGTGTGATATGTGTTCTCCAATTACATGAACGGCAGTACAGTTCAATGACATCGCGTCAACTGTCAGCCAGTAATGAGATATATTTTCACAAGGGAAGGTTCAAAGGCTGAGGCCTACCTATCCTATGCAGGTGTTGAACCGTTGAACTCTTCTAGGTCAAAATAAAATGTTTATAAAAAATAATTTATTCGTCGTTTTTCGCCAATTTCATTCATGTGGGGGATTGTTGGAAAAATGCTTATTTATAAGCATTTTGAGGCTCAATTTTAAGCATGGTCCACTTCGTGTTAGTGGTTGTTATTGAATGATTCGGATACTCCTCCGTGAGTACTTCGAAATGGTATATTCATATGCTTAAAATGGTGCTTGGGTGAATGAGAAATTGTTGCTCAAAGTTCACAATTTTTCCAAGCCTTTTGTAATTCCATAACAACTAATTTAATTAGTTTGGTGGTTACAATTCCATAAGTGCTAATTTAATTAGCTTGGTGGTTACATAGTTTAATTTCCATTAGTGCTAATTTAATTAGCTTAGTGGTTACAACAATGTGTAACATCTCCCATTTATGATGATTTAATTGACAAGTATTTCCATTAATTGAGATGTGTTTTATTTTCCTATATAAACAACATCATTTCTTGTTTTCAGAATAGAAAAAAAAAATAGATTTCTTGTTTTGTTTTACAAGGAGAGTTCAACACTTTGTTGTTCGTTTGGTGCGAGTTTGGTGGTGCCCTTGCTCGTGCGTTTTCCCGTTGTATCCTGGGAAACAATCGTCTCATGTTCTACTGCACCTACGGTAGGGGACGAATTTGTTTTAAGGATATTGTTGTTTTTCAACAAGCCTCGGGAAGGTGAACTTTCAGCCTCTGCCTCTGACTGCCAACCTCTGCCTGTGCCTCTGCCTACAGCCTACCCCTCTATGATCAGCCTCTACCTCAGCACAACAGCCTCTACCTCTGCCATCAGCCTCTGCTGTCAGCCTCTGCCTCTGCCATCAGCCTCTGCTGTCAGCCTCTGCCGTCTGCCTCTGCCTCAGCCTCTGCCTCTGCCTTCAGCCTCAGCCTCTGCCATCAGCCTCTGCTGTCAGCCTCTGCCATCAGCCTCTGCTGTCAGCCTCTGCCTCTGCATCAGCCTCTGCTGTCAGCCTCTGCCGTCTGCCTCTGCCCTTCAGCCTCTGCCTCCGCTCTCAGGGTCTGCCTCTGCCCTCAGCCTCCGCTCTCAGCCTCTACCGTAAGGGTCTACTCTCAGGGTCCGCCGTTAGGGTCTGTTTGAGGATAATAATTATAATTGTAATTTTGTCATATTCGGATTTCCCAATTACCGTGTAATAATTGTAATAATTGTTGTATACAAAGGGCACCCTCTCAATTTTGAGATTAATTTCTCTGACTTTTCTTAATCTCGGTACATGATCTAGTTCCTTGGATCCTCATGACATTTGAGAAGGAGCAGATTGTGGCATGGAGGGGAAAAGACCACATGGCCCCAATGGACGATGGACAATTCCTCACTCGTCGAGAATTATTCAATGATTCAGTTTGTGGTGTAGAGAGGATCATGGTAGCATAGAAGTTAGCCCCAGCCCACAGACACAGGGCTTCTGCTCTGGTGATGATGATTGAATCATGGATGAGTACTTAACATGTTCTATTGCGGAGGAGGCTTTAGTTATAAATATGAGATACAACCTTCAAAGTCTCCAATCTTCAGCCCCGTGTATTTGTTCCCTGTCATTAGAAAGAGAAGTTTTTAGATTATTGTATTTATTATAATGAACTCGGAGAGTCATTTACTGTACAGATCCTCAAGATGGGATCCTCACTTTTTTTTTTCTCCTCTTAATAATAGAATCTGTGTGGATTCATCAGATTCTGCTCTCATTCCATTTGTTTTATTACTTCTCTTGTAGTAGAGAAGCAAGCTGGGGCAGCTAGCAGGTTGTTCATTTCATTTGGTTACCCTTTATAAGGCTGATTGTATGGATATGTTCATATGTACCTCAAATCCAGTTTGCTTTATGGGTTCCCCAATTATTAGCTCTCTCTCTCCAATCTTGTGGATGCTAACTAGTTCCATTCGTAAAATCTTTTTAATCGAAAAAAATGTATAGAATTCAAATCCTGCTCAGTGCTCATATATAAGCGTGGAGGGAATTGGTGTGCGTTTATGTGTGTATATAATCATTATACTATGCCGGCGCTAGGGGTGTTCATAGGGTCGGGTCAACCTGCGATCCGTCCGACCCGATCCGCGTGGGTTTAAATAAAAAAAAAAAAATTCGACCCGACCCGAAATTTTCGGGTTGGACAACAGATTTGATACTAAAATCCGACCCGACCCGACCCTATAATAATTTTATTATTTTTTTTAAATTTTTACTATTATTTCATTTATTTATTACTTTTGCGTATTAAATTTTTTTTTATATATGATAATTTTTAGGACATAAAATAAATAATATTTATATTTCAAAATAATAAATCATAAAAAAAAATTTTTTTATACTAAAATCTGACTGAACCCGATCGGGTTTGACCCGACCTGCGACCCGATTTTCACGTGACCTGACCCGATCGGGTCCCAACAAATTTAAAAAATCTGACCCGACCGACCCGTAAACACCCCTAGCCAGCGCCCGCCGCAAGAATTTTTAACGTGGAACAAAAAAATTTACACAACATTATGCATGCATAGGGGTGTAATCTAAGTCAGAGAAATGTTTGGCTCGACTCGACTTGATAAATATTTATATGAGCTCGAGTTTGAATCGAATTTTAAATGTATTGTTCGAACTCAACTCGTTAAAAAAATATTAGATTCGAGATCGACTCTAATCTAATTACAAAATAATTTAACTGGTTTGACTCGATTAATTAAAAAAAAAATTATTTTTTATTTACTTAATCAAATTTTAAATAATTTCTCAACAAATTCAAATATTTATTGGACCTAACTGATGTCTCTCTCTCTTTTTTTTTCTAGCGCAAATTGAAAATAAATGAACAATTTATCAGGACAGCAAGACATATATCCAAATAGAATGTGACAGACAAGCATATTAAATAATGCCCACGTATGTCGGTATCTGGCAAAAAAGTGTGCTTCGTGTCTGCAGAGTTGTTCAAGTTCAATTTAGTCCACTCCTTTTTCACTAATTACGTATTATCATTATTCACTCAGGAAATGAATGAAATTAGTCTGTGAAGGCGGGGAGTTAAAAAATTAACAATTTAAATTATTTTATCGAGTTAAAAATATTTACCGTTCTCATCTCCCTTCTATTAATTATAAAAATATATCATTTTAAAGAAATTTTGGAGATATATATGTCATTTTTATTAAATTTTGAGAGTGTATATTAATATCACTTTATTAAATTTTGAGGGTGCATGTGTCAATTTTCCTAATTAAAATAGTGTGTTGGTTCTTTTATACAAAATTTTGGAATGTATATGTCATTTTCTCCGATCTAAAAGATCATTAAAAATATTTAATTTTTTTAAAAAAAAATTCCAATTATCAAAATACTTTTGAAATGAATTTATTTAAAAATAATAATAGTAAAAAATCATTGTTATCTATTCAAGATTTTCTTCTCTGACTCCTTGAACAAATATAATTTTTACCCAGTAAAAGTAAAAATGGTATAGCATTTTGATCCCAAATTTTCTAATATTTTTCAAAGACCAAAATATATTGTCTTTTTTTATTTAAATAAATATCTACTATAATTAAGGGTGACAACGAGCCGGTTGAATCCATATTTCGTCATGTCCGGACTTTATAGAAAATAATTTTTTTTTGAATTTTTTAATAATTAAAAATGAAAAAAATTAAAAATTTCGATGTTTTTGGTGTATTTATATTAAACTTTAAAAATTTAATTATAAATGTATGTATTTAGAATTAAAAATTAATTTATATAATTAAAAAGTTATTTTTTTATTAATAAAATCCTGCCATGGTCCATGGTTCAAAAAAAACTCGGGCCATACCTTTTTTTTTTTGCCACCCTTAATTATAATGAGTAAAATTCCTTTTGTACTATGTAACTATTATAATTTAAAAACCAATAGTTGGAAAGCTCTTTAGTCATTTAGCACGAGTTAGTTGGCAGTCGGTCTGAACGCGTAAGATTTTATCAATCCCTATTTAAATTATGAATCAAATCATGTACTAACTTTTGAATCAGAATAATTTTCATCACGAATCTCAATCAAGATTCTTGATTTTTCTAAGTAAAAATTGGGATTTATAATGAAAAACTATATCAAATTCCCTATTTTTTTATAAAGAAAAAACCATCCTAAATTCCAATTAAAAAATTTAATCGGGATAAAAAAAACGTTTTAAATCCCATACTAAATAACGGTTCATATGAATGAAAATTCTATTCCAATAGTTAGAGAATACGTAAAGGTATGAGGGTCTAAATATTATTATCCCAACATCAACGCACATGTGGATCACGTGGGCAGCTACTAAATTATCCATAATTGTAGGAAAACAAACAAATAATAGCCGACCAATTACGCGCCTTTTACACTACCACTACTTTTTAGGTCTCATCTTTTTTCTCTCTGTCAAAATTTCAACAAATTTGAATCCGACAACAATGGCGGACCACCATGATGACGATATCTCTTCACCTCTCCTTCAATCTCCACGCTCCGATCATTCCCCCGTTATCATCTCCGTCGAAGACGACGGCAACGAGGGCGTTTCCGACCCAGTAACACAGGATCAACTGAACAATCACGAAACACACAATCAAATCCATAATCGGTCTGGTAATAGTCCAGGAAACCCGTATTGGTTTATTGGGTCTGACGGGTTGTCGGTTCCGGGGCCCACCACGGCGAATCCGTTCCGAAACGACACGCCGGATATTGATGGGGTTTATGAGGTTGTGAAGATTGTGGTGTGTTTGCCGATTGTTTTGATTAGGCTTGTGTTGTTTGGGCTGTGTTTGTTGGTGGGTTACTTGGCAACGAAGTTGGCTTTGGAGGGATGGAAGGATAAGCAGAATCCGATGCCAGTGTGGCGGAGTCGGCTCATGTGGGTTACTAGGGTTTGTGCCCGCTGTATTTTGTTCTCATTTGGGTAATGTTCATTTCGAAGTTTTTTATTTTTTCTTTGTTTTTTATGTTAAATTATTAATTAGAACCGTAAGAATGATGATCAAAGCTTGCAAATAGATGCATAAGGATATTCTAGTTGGCGCTAACTCTTGCCGTGGAAGGAAGAGGTCACAGGTTCAAATCCCAGGGGATATGTTTCATTTTGGGTTTGGGTGGAGTGAGGGTGCAATATATAAGGAAAAGACTTGGAAAAGATATATCAATTCGATACACAAGATATCCAATGTGCTTGTTTCCAAAATTTGAATTGAAATGATAAAGAAGAAACTAACAATATCAGATAAAAGCATAAAAATCACAATTTTCATGATGCATTGCTCTTTCTTTTAGGTAGGCTGATTTGGCTTTTATGAACTCAATTAGATTAGGCAGAGTGGAAGTATAAGCATAATTGTGTGCTGGAGAATCATGGCCTTACTAAGCTTTATTTAACTTTTGAGTTACTTAATTTTGAGTTACGGTGCATTTCCTATATGTCGTGTTTGGATACTGAGAGTGGAGAAAGGGAGGAAAATGGATTATAAAATTGGGGTTGGATTCTAATATTTTGATGGTTTTCCAAGTGTTTGTTATTTGGTGTTTTTGGCTTGCAGCTACCATTGGATAAGACGGAAAGGAAAACCTGCTCCAAGAGAGATTGCTCCTATAGTTGTATCTAATCATATATCATTTATAGAACCAATCTTCTATTTCTATGAATTGTTCCCCACGATTGTTGCATCAGAGTCCCATGATTCCATACCCTTTGTTGGAACTATTATCAGAGCAATGCAGGTACCTCATAGTGAATATAAGCTTTTACACGTGGTACTTTAGTTTTAACTCTTGGTCCTAATATTCGTGGTCAATCTCTCTTTCTTTTTATTTTATTTTCTCAGGTGATATATGTAAATAGGTTCTCACAATCATCAAGGAAGAATGCTGTTAGTGAAATAAAGGTAGAAAGTTTCTATAGTTTCTGCTAAAATTTTGTTTGATTTTATTGGTCTGGAATATTCTTATTCTGTTACTAGTTCAAGCAATTTAGAAAATACTGTCTGATACTATTTTCCTTGCGTATCCGTTCCTTGATGCCGTATTCTCTAAATATATCATGCCCTTGTTCTTTTCTGTAAATTAATTCCATTATGCCTCTTTAGTCTTTTCTTTAATGATGAACTTTCGTTGTCTATCAAGCTATAAATGGCTGCTGTCTGCCACTGTTTGCATCTGATGTGATATTTTAGGATTGCTCTGATTATATTTTTCAATATTGAATAAGCACCAATAGCTGTCTGTACTTCTTGATTATTGTTGTGTCATCAGCTGTAAAAATGGTATTATTTATTTCTATTGTCAATGCATTGTGATGATTGTCTTTGGCCCCCCCTTAACATTGAAATATGGTACAAATATACAATTTTATATGATTTGCATTTGAAACTGAAGTCAAATAATTATTATGAATGTATTAGCTATTTGATAAGAATCTGCTTTCAAGGATCTGAATACAGAGAAAGGCTTCTTGCGATAGATTTCCTCAAGTGCTACTATTTCCTGAGGGGACCACGACTAATGGAAAGTTTCTCATTTCATTCCAACTTGGGGCATTCATCTCCGGTTACCCTATTCAACCTGTAATTGTTCGCTATCCCCATATACACTTTGACCAATCTTGGTATGATATTTGTGGTTTCTTTTTTCTTCTTTTCTTTTGTGGGAGTTACTTTAGGTGCTGTCTATATTCGTGCTTATCTCTTGTGGCCTCGTTTTTTGCCATGATTCTTCCATAGGGGCGATATTTCTTTGGGAAAGGTCATGTTTAGAATGTTCACTCAGTTTCACAATTTTATGGAGGTACACATACTCTCTTGCCTGCTTGATTAATTTGAAATTGTCAGCGTTTTAGATATATATGTGGTTTAATTGAAGTACTTTTAATCTGAACAGGTAGAGTACCTTCCAGTTGTTTTTCCAAGCGATAATCAAAAAGAAAATGCTCTCCACTTTGCTGAGAGGGTGAGTATCTTCCTGTAATTGATTTTGTTTGCTTTTTTATTGGACCTGTGAAATGTTTGTCTTTGGCATTTGAAAAAAAGTGTGCATATTTCTCTATTGTTGATAGTGATTTCATATAGTATTAGGGTACTGGCAGTTGAAAGTTTTAGATTAGTAAAGATCTGTGAAAAACTAAAAAATAATCGTTAATAATAAAATTTTGACCAACGGTTACTTGCGTGTCTGTATATTATGAATTCCCCTATGTATTCTGTTGAAGACTTGGTTAAGAATCCAACAACAAACCCTAGTCACCCTTAGCTTGATCCTCAAGGTACGAAGTCTTCTTCGATAAGTTAGTGAATTGCATAAGGAATTTGATTAATTTGGGGGTTGGGGATTTTAATTCAAATCTAGGGTTTATTCTATATTGGAATTGGAATTAGAAATTTAGGGTTTTAAACATAAATTCAAGTAAAGATAGATTTGGTTTAATCAACTCATAGAATTGAATTAATTAAACCCTAGAATAGATTCACATAATTAAATATACTCCAGCCCAAGTGAATCAAAGCAAAAATATTCTGAAAAGCCGATAAAAGTTTAAAGAACCCCAATTAGCAAAAGCCTTTAATTTCACAATAGTTCAGAATTGTCGGAATAATCTATAAAACTAATCTTAAATACCAGTGTAAAACCTAGGTTAACTTACTAATAAATCAGAAAGAATAAACTATCCTTAATGAAATAATTAAACCAAAATATAATAGGAAAACACTGTTCAAATGACATTGTTCGAGCGTTATTGTTTATTGACACTGTTCACGTGACATCGTTCACTGCTTGTGTTTCATGCACGTTTTGACCTACTGACCATCAATTAGTATCTTTTGTTGGCTTAGAACTCGAGTCTTAACATTCCCCCTCTCTTCAAAAAGGCCCTTACCCTCAAGGATGTATTCTGGGAATATTTCCGTCATGTCATCACAATCCTCCTAAGAAGCTTCTTTCCTTTGGAACTCCACTCCATTGCATCAACACTTGCTAATTATTCTTCTTCTTCCCTTAGTCTTTCCTCCAACCTTTGTAACGAAATGCTTTTTTTAGCTTATCTTATATCCTTCATTCTATCTCACTGAGAATTGTCAAGCCGAGATCGTCCTCCCTATACACGGCCCATATCGTCGTGCTATCGCTTTTCTTAGATAAGGCATCAATTGCATTACTCTCCTTCCTCGGTTGATAGACTATTTCATACTCAAACCCACTGTTGTTTTGGCATCACAATCTTCTGCTCTAATAAGTGTCTCAAAACCTACTGGTTTGTGATTATGATGAACTTTTTGCCCAACAAATAAGGTTTCTATATCTTTACTATTTGTACCACAGCCAATATTTTCCTTGCATGTATGCTCCAATCCTTTTTCATAAGGCCCAACGTTTTGGAGATAAACGCCAAAGGCTTCTTTTTCTTCAATGATACTGCCCCAATATCATCCATTCGGGCATCTTTGCTCCCTGTTTGTATGGTCTCTAGCATATTAACTTCGCATGGCCTTAATTCTCTAGATGAAAAACCTGTCCAAGTCCACTTTTGGCCCGGCCCCATAACTTAAATTCCATCTGCATAACATCAAAATTCATTATCACATTCCCAAGTCTCTTCAACCATGCAATACCGAATACTACATCAAGCCCAACTAAGGTTAGTACATGCAAGTCGACTGCAATTCGTACCCCTTGCACATTCATATTCACGTCTTGAACTACCTCATCACACTTGAGTTTTTCACCATTGGTTCTACTGCAACTCCTTTTAACCCTACCTTTTTGGAAATATTGGCATTAATGAAGTTATGTGAAGATCCGGAATCCACAAGCAAAGTCACCTCATGTTTACCTAACCAAGCCATAAGCCTCATGGTAGAAGGCTTTTGAGCTTCTGACGTGCATTGAGTGACAACTCTGCCTTATCTTTTTTATCATACCTGGCCACTTCTTGTTTGTCATCCCTCCTTAACTCAACATCCATACCATCCTTACCATCTTTGTCATCACTAGGCTCGGTTATCACATACACTTGTGTTTACATGTATCAGTGATCCTTAATCCATTTTTCACCATATTTGAAGCATAGCCCCTTCTTGATTCACTCTTGTACTCTCTCTGGAGAGCTTCTTGACTTCTTTGGACTTCTCTTTTGTGGTGTCTTCAGCTAATTCCTTCCCTTCCTATGGAGTTTTTGTTTTCACAGTGTCAGCAAATCTGCTCCCCTTGTTCTCTTTAACTTGCCGCCTCTCGGAGTAGTAACTCTCGTCTAGAATCTCAACCATCCTCATAGTTTCCCGTAACCTCCGTGGTTGCTTCAACTTGAGCTCTTTGGCTAACCATGGCTTTAACCTCTCTACGAATGTCCCCACCAATCTCTTTTGTCCAACCTCTGACCATAATTTATAATCGATGGAATTCTTCTATGTAAATTTGTATTTTACCCTTATGTCTGAGCTTAGCCAGCTGTCCATGATGGTTGACAACGGGTGATAGACCCCATTGAGCCATAAATTCACACTCGAATGTCGTCCATCTTAGTCGCCTTTCCTTTTTGTCATATTACGTTTTAATCTATCTCCATCGACTATTAGCCTTTCCATCTAGATAGAAACATGTCGTCACAACTTTATCTTCCCTTGCCACTTCATAGACATGGAAATATTGTTCCACTTTATCTAACCATTCATGCGGCATGCGGGTCCCCTCAATTAAAGTGGGGAAAATCCACTTTTGGTTTCCTCTTTCCTCGGTCATGGTACCTATTTCATTTTCTCTCACCCTCGTAGGTTTCATCATTCCCCTAATTGTCCCTTCACCGCTCACGATAAGGCATTCGACCATAAGGCATCATTTCTTGCTTTTGATGATCTTCCTCATAACCAAGCTCATCTTCTTCATCGTGCTCCCTACCGTAGTGGTCCCTCGTATGCCTAGATGCTCTAGATGGTGCCCTCTCATTGAGCCATCTCTCAAATTCTGGTGCCCTTTTCTAAATCTCTTGTGTACCTCATTCGGCTTGACCTCAACCCTAGGCTTCAGTCCTTCTATTTCATCCGCTAAATAATTATCATGCCTCGAAATATTAGATAGTGGTCCTTCTCCATGAGTTCGCCTAATATTCGTCTCCTTTATTTCCTTGCCATCCTTCTATCTATCCTCTCTAACCTTTCATTGGTTGCTCTCTTTATGTCTTCTATTGACATTGTCGACTGCTCCATTGCCTTATAAAGTCTTTTTTTATTCTCTTCTAAAGTTTCAAATCTTGTCCGATTGGTACTAGGAATATTCCTTGCAGTATTGGGATTAATCTCAATTTCCATTGCTTTTCAAAAATAAGATAAGTTACTGTTTGGATATTGTTCGCATTCACTGTTCACGGTTACTATTCACAGCACTATTCATGAACCAAATCAAACTCCCAGTACATTAACTTTAAGAACAAGAAAAAGGTCGTTACCTTAGCCTAGAGAGAGATTAACCCTCTCAATGAAAGCATCAAATTGTTGAGGACCTGGTTAAGAATCCAACAATAAACCCTAGCCACCCTTAGCTTGATCCTCAATGTACGAAATCTTCTTCGATAAATTAGTGAACTGCACAAGGAATTTGGTTAATTTGGGAGTTTAGGGATTTTAATTCAAATCTAGGATTTATTCTAGATTAGAATTGAGAATTTAGGGTTTTAAATCTAAATTCAAGTAAAGATAGATTTGGTTTAATCAACTCACAAAATTGAATTGATTAAACCCTAGAATAGATTCACATAATTGAATATACTCTGCCTAAGCGAATCAAAGCAAGAATATTATGAAAAGCCGGTAAACGTTCAAAGAACTCCAAATAGCAAAAGCCTTTAATTTCACAATAGTTCAGAATTGTCGGAATTATCTAGACTAAACTACCCTTAATGAAATAATTAAACCAAAACATAATAGGAAAACAATGTTCAAGCGACACTGTTCACCAACACTGTTTATGTGTTACTGTTCATGTGACACTGTTAGCTGCTTGTGTTTCGTGCACGTTCTAACCTACTTCCCTTCTATTAGTCTCTTTTGGTTGGCGTAGAACTCGAGTCTTATCATATTCCTTGAATACCGTGTTGGTTTACGATAAGTATTAACTGGTTCAAATTCGCATGTACACAGACCAGCCATGCTATGGCATCTGCTCTCAATGCTGTACAAACATCTCATTCCTATGGAGACTTAATGCTTCTCATGAGAGCGTCTGAGTTAAAACAGGTATGCATTACTTTATTGATATATTATTTGATACAGATTTCTATTTGTTGTTTAGCGCACCAAATGTCATGTCATTGTACTTTCACTGATATTTCTTTTTCATAATTTATGCAGGAAAAAGCCTCAAGTTATATGGTGGAAATGGCTAGGGTTTCATCAGTGAGTCCTTGCACTGAAATGCCTCATCTTAGAACGCTTTCTTGTGTGCTGACTTTATGGAAAGAATTTAGAATTAGTGAATCTTTGCCTTTTTCAGAAAAGGTTCCTTTAATACGTTACTTTTTGGTTTTTGGTCAAAGGGCAATCCATCAATTGTTGTGTGGCACTGCATGGATGCCAGTCATTTTTAGTTCTTGCTATGATAGAGTATTTACACAAATTTCACATTGAAAAAGAAGGCTTTTATATCTCTGTCGTGGTTGATTTATGAAGCTTCCAACTTCTTACTTTTCTTCTTTTGCTGAAATAATGACCAGATATCTTTGTATTCTTCTTAATTTTTTTTCAGTTATTCCATATAAGCAGCTCGGAAGCCGTGGCCTTTCTGGATAAGTTTCTGTCTATGAATCCTGACCCCAGGTATTGTTGAAGCTTGACATTTATTGTCATCAGAAAATTAAATGGTCATCTGGATGAAGGGCACTGTTTTTATTTGTTTTTGCTGCAAACCATATTCTTCTTTTGGCTGTTGAGCAAGATTGTATATCAAACCCCCACATTCAATAGTTGGCTGTCAAATTTGATGGGATGGTCATTTTTCACTATTTTCACATGTTTGCCTTGGGTGTGTTATGCACAGCCATCCCCAACTTTGTGTCCATGGTTTATATTTGGAATGTGTGTTTTCCTTTTGAGGGGAGACCATTTGGCTTTTCAAAGCTGTCTATTGTAAGTACTAGTTGATTTCCTTTACTCGGTTCTTAATTAAGGTGCCATAAATTTTGGTCATACTGACTGATTAAATGCTTTATTAAATCTTCGTATGCAATCTTAATTAGTGAACAACATGCAAATTCTTTATTCTGCACTATAATCTACATAAACAAATGCTTTGCGGATGCAATTGAAATAGTAGTTGTAAGATACTTGATGCTGAAGATGTATTAACTAATAACTAAGTGGTTATCTTTTACCTATTTCATTTCTGCACATGCAACCTTTTTATATGCTTGTTATTATCTGAAACTATTTGCAGTGGCTCTGTTAAACTTCTTGACTTTCTGAGGGTTCTGCGGCTGAAGGCTTGTACTCTTTCTGAGGAGGTATGTCTCATGCAATTCTAACTTCTTGTTCTGTACCTTTAATTTACATAAAGGCTAAAATCTATGTACTCATTTTTATAGAGCTCTAGAAAGACTGAAATGACTTGTGTTTAGATTTCAGAGTGAGTTGTAAATAGTAATTCACTTGAAACAATAAATTAGTAGACTTGATCATGGACCACCTTTCATATACCATGGCCTTAGTAATTATTCTTCTTGAGGTTTAAGTCTTTTGCTTCATGTAAAAGATGTCGATGCACATACTTAATGCATAGACCCCAAACTGCAATGCAATGTGACCTTGCAGGTTTCAGTTTCTGCATAGATATGAGACGTTGAGCTTAAAATTTATGATAAGAAAATGTGAAGTAGGTAAACTCAGAATTCTTCTTAGTTAGATTACATTATTAGTAGTTATAGTTTGTATGATCCAAAAAAATGCAGAAGCTGCCTAAAATGATCTTTATATGTAGAAATATCTGAACCTCCTCTCTCATCCCTAGTTTTATGGGTGTTGTTTTGTATGGCAGATATTTGGGTTTGTTGATGTAGATAAGAATGGAGCCATCATATTTAAGCAGGTAATCTTCCCTCTCTCCCTCCCGAGCATTTGCATTTACATGTGCACTGAACTTATGTTCACCGTCCATGATCAAATACACCTTTTACGGTTTATTGAACTCCAAATACGAATTATTTTGCCCAACTCAGATTATTGTATTACTTTTTGCCTTGCAGTTCTTATTTGCATCAGCTCATGTAATGATGCTGCCATCATTCCGGCAAGCCTGTGAACTAGCTTTTGCTGAATGTGACCGCGATAAAACTGGTTACATTTCAGAGAATCAAGTATGTGTGTTTCCTTCATATTTTTATGCTTATTTCACACGTGTGAAATCTATTATCAAATGAATTCTGAATCACACATTCATGGTTTCTGATTGATTTTCGAACAGTTGGAAGTAACCATTAGACCTGCTATCCCAGATTTGAACAAGTACGAGGTAAATATATGCAGTTCTTCATCCCCTTTTCCGGGCATTACTAATACCCACAAATTAACTTTATGGATATAGAATTAACTTATGTGAAATCGACTGTTTGTAGATCCACCATCTATTCAGTTTATTTGATAGCGATGGCGATGGAAGGGTAAGCAGAGATGATTTCGTTTGCTGCCTCAGGAATAATCCTCTTTTGATAGCGATTTTTTCGCCTGCGTTGCTACAATACAGATTTGTCAGAATCTCGCAATAGGATGCTTGAGGATATAGTTTGATTTGATGGACTGTTTTTTCATGGTCCATTGCTGTGTTCTGTGTAAGCAAAGCATATTTGTAACCTGTGTGATTTGATTTCTGGGTTTTGATTTTAGGGGAGAAATCGAGAGGGAAAAAAGGGGTCTGCGGTTTTTAAATACATGGATTTTGATTCTTTTAATATCATACCTTTTCCCATATAGCCATATGCGCTTATACAAGTTATAATCAGGTTCTGTTTCGTATAAATTTTCAAGTAAAGTTTTTAACAAAAAAGTTTTTAATTATTTGGTTGTCCATTAGAGTTTTTATTAAATATTTTAGATAACATGGGTAGTTTTGGGATAGTTCATACATATGGTTGGTCGTGGTCTTCAAATTTGAGTCAAAATTAGAAGTCTCAAATCTAAGAAAATATAGTATTAAGCTCCAAAAAAATCTATTTTATCGATAGAAAATCATATATTTTAAAAATTCGTATAGAGTTCTCTCTCTGGCTGCCTCTTCTATTAGATAATTTAACTATTTAAAAAAGTTTATAATTTGATGAGATAACATTTCCCTGGCACACAAGCTAATATGCAAAATGAGGGCATTACCTTCTAAGTAATTAAAATATGCAAAGGGAAAAAATACACTTGAACAGAGACTTTTAGAGCACATTTAACCCATTAACTGCTTAAGCAAATTATTCAATAATAAGCAGAATTTGGTTGCATTAAGTAGCAACTGACTGACCTCTGTGTTGTGTTTATGGGTGGGCAAAAAAACCGACCGAACCAAACCAAATCGCAAACCGAATCAAATCGGATCGAATTTACGATTTTTTTTTTGCAGTTCGGATTGGCCCACCCCAAAATCGAACTAGACCGAACCACGCCCACCCGTAGTTGTGTTACTTTTCCTCTTTTTTTTTCACTATTATTTAAAATTGTATGGTCCAGAAAACAATAGCAAATGGACCACTTTGTATTGACATCATCTTCATCTTGGGCTCACTGGACCACATCATTGACACTGATAGGCCCACCTACAGGACCACTCTTCCATTCACTAACATTTGATAATGCCCTAGCTATGACGTTTGAGGCATGACGATCTCCTAGGCCCACATTTTTTCTTTTTTACAGGTAAATTCCTTCGCCTTCTCCAAGAAGTATTAGGGTAATTCTCAGTGTTTTCAAAACCGGATTGATAATCGAATCGTGATTCAAAAAGTTTAATGGATTAGTGGTTTGATCAGTTGAATCGTTTCGAAAAAATCAGTAGAACCTGCCTACATCATAAATAGTTTTACTTAATTAAACATTATGAAAAATATATTACATTTTAGTTTTTGGTTTTAAAAATTAAAAAAAAAAAAAAAATTGATCCGGTTCACCGATTTCTACCGGGTTTGACTGGTTTTTTATACATAATTTTTATTGATTAACTGAACCGGACTCACCGACTCACGGTTGATTCCAGTTCGACCAATCCGGCCGACCTATCCGGTCCGATTTTCAAAACGGTGGTAATTCTAAAATTATATTATTCGTTCAAGATAAAAAATTATATGACACTAAAAAGGAATTTCACTTCTGCAGCGGATCAAACTCGTGTCATTCAGGGGATTAAACCTACTGAAGTCCCTCCTCCCTCTAAGACCAAACTTGCCACGTAGAATATTAAAAGATTTTAAACCATGAAATTAAAATTGATTATAGAGTATTGGCCCATAATGATATAATTGAAATTAAGAAATTAAAGTTGGGGAAGGGTAGCGTTTTTGACAATTCATACACATTGTGGTTGATAATGAAATAGTATATGTATTATTTCGTTTTTGTTTAGCCCAACTTAATATAATACATAAATTATTTAATTGTCCCGTAATTTAATAAATTGCGGAATCTCTCATCTCATTAAATCCCGACTCTCTCTATCACCAGTTTCACTCTCTCTCTCTCTCTTTAGATTTTGAGAATAGGGTTTGGGTTGCATAATCAACCTATTTAGATGCTAAAATCAAAAGTTAAAATATATATAACACATGACTAAGATTTAGTAGAATAGTTATACCAATGATTTGTTGTTGTTTATGGGTAGGTGAAAAGGATCACATCATTTTACCATATGATTTGAATGATCTCAAATTTTTTTACATAAAAATCTCGAATTTTAATCAAAATTCAGGATTAAAATTAATAAATCTCGAGACTAATTATCATCTTTAGTGGGGGAAATTAGGATGAATTGACCTAAGTCATTAGTAGGATGATAAAAATATTTTACTTCATCATCCAAAAAAGCGAATGGACTTGTAAAATATTTAATTGTTAGAATGAATCAAAATTTTGAGTACTTCTATATTTTTATATGATAAAATTAAAATGTATAATAAAATCTACTAATCCAATGTAACTTACATATATCTATATATGGTGCTGTCACGTGGCACCATAAAATTAATTATCATGATTTATCTAATATTAGTTGGTAACTCGCGCGACTCGTCTTATTAGAGATAAATATGGTAGATACCAAATGTAAAAAATAATAATTATTATTATTATATCATACTTTCAATCATAGTTGTCCAAGTAATTCAAGTTCTTTAATATTCTCTCAAATTAACAAATGTGTCATCACCAATGAGCGTGTAGCCCATTGGTAACTCATGTCCCTCACCAGGTGAGGAACATAAGTTCGGAGAGTAGATTTATGAGCTGTATCTCGGTACATAGAAAATTAATTTTTGAGTTATGTCTTGGTAGATATCTGAACAATGTTATAATGTGTATGTATCTGGAGTCCCAGTAGAAATTATATTATATTATATATGTATATTGTAATAATTAAAAAAAAATGTGTCTTCTAATTTGTTCTATTTTATAACTTTTTATTGATGGAGAATAAAATTGCAAGTATAAATTTGGCTAAGTTATGAATATTTCTATAGTTAACTTAATATAAATTATGACTTTTGAAATTTCACTAATAAATAAGTGAGAGTTAATGAATAATATAAAAAGTTAAATATTAATAAATCATTTGAAACAAATAGACCTTTAATTAAAGTACTTTCACTCTTAAATAATTTTAGAAAACGAAAATTTGGGAAGAGTTAGAAAAATAAAATGTTAAAGATTGAATAATATGAAAAATTAAAATATTAATAACTCATTTAAAACATATATGTTTTGATTAACATATTTTTAATCATTAATAATCTTGGAAAACGAATAGTTTGGGGGAGTTGAGAAACCGAAAGATTAGAAATTTAAGAATGTGAAAGTGAAACATTTAAGGAAGGATGTTAAAAATCAAATATTAATAACTTATTTGCTTAAGTGCATAGCCTCATAGCCAAAAGTGTCTATGTAGACAGCATTAGAAGAAAGTCATTTCTCAGTTTTTATATATAAAATAGATGAATCTCACATAAGTTTCACTTATCTTACATAAGGATGGCAAAAGCCTGTCTGGTTTGCCTGAGCCCGATTTTTATTAATAAAAAAATGAATTTTTTTTAATTATATAATTTTTTTTAATTCTAAAAATATACATTTATAATTTAATTTTTTAAAATTTAATATAAAAAATACTAAAAACATAGAAATTCTTAATTTTTTTTTTCATTTTTAAGTATTAAAAAATTCAAAAATAATAACTATTTTTGTTAAAAAAATCTATTAGGCCCAGCCCGACAGATTTCGGTCCCGGTCCCAGCTCGGTATTTTTCCTCACTTAATCTTACATATGTCTCTATCCCATGTCCCCTCTAGTATTACCATGTGGCACCATAAAATTAATTGTCATGATTTATCTAATATAAGTTTCACTTATCTTTTTATTATTGATCCAATACTCAACACAAACTCTGTTCAACATTGTATTATAATTACAAGTTGGACCCATGTAAGATCCATATTAAATAAATCTTTAAAAAAAAAAAATCATGTGACAGTAATATCATGTCACTCATATAATAACCCAATTATATTTGGCCATACATGTTAAGTAATAAATAAATAATTTTTTTTATTTAAACAATTAATCGGTGGTAATATATTACCTATACAACGATAGTATCATAAAATTATTCTAAAACATGACAATTAATTCAACAAAAATGATACATTCACACATACTTTTACTCAAAGTTTTACAAACTTTTTCACTGTAGCTACAGTGATTTACTGAACGAACCGAACAAATGAATCCCATCCGTTGAATTAAAGCAAAGATGTCTATTGATTCTTCAAACGGGTCGATGACAAAGCACTTGCTGAGTTTTCGATCTCTCATTGGCCCTCTGAGTACGAAACTGTACGGACGATATTGATGGTGTTTTTAAAACTTAGTACCCACTTTCCATTTCTAACCCTCATCTTCCATTTTTCTTACCCTTTTGCTTTAATATTTTTTATTTCCCCTTCAAGTACTAAAATTTCCAAACGAACAAAAATATATGTTACTATATGTTCTCAAAGACTCTCTCTCAATCATTAATTATTATTTTTATTTTCTTTTGCCTTGTTCATGTAAGTTTTATCTTTTGGGTAGGGTTACCAAAACAAGCCAAAGATAAGGTTTCAAATTTTTGTTGCTACATATAATTTTTCATCTCTTGTTTCTTTCTTTTTTTCTTTTTTTTTTTTGAGTATTGATCAATAAGGGAAGGTGTTGGTTGGTTCTTGCACTTGCTCCCTTCATGGTGACTAAATTTTTAAAAAAATAATTAAAATTAAATTAAATTAAGAATCAATCAATCAATCAAGAAAGGAACCTAGCTAGTTATATTTCTTTGCTTGCAATATAAAAAACATTTTAATTTTCATATTCAAAATTATGAGGTTTTGAGCCATTGATGCATATAAAAAAAAATATATTCTGAAAATTAATATTGATGCAGGTGTAAATTAAATAAATTAAATTAAAGATGGTGAGAGGCAAAACTCAAATGAAGCTCATAGAGAATGCTACAAGCAGGCAAGTTACATTCTCCAAGAGAAGAAATGGGTTGCTAAAGAAGGCATGTGAGCTTTCAGTTCTTTGTGAAGCTGAAGTTGCCCTAATCATCTTCTCTCCTAGAGGCAAGCTCTATGAATTTTCAAGCTCCAGGTATTTTTTTTCAAGTTTTTATAATTTTAATTGCTCTTTATTCATTTTCATTTATTTTAGTTGCTTCTAAATCTTTACTTTGATCTTTTAACACCTTGTAAGCTTCTGTATATATGATAAGATTCCTCTCTCTCTCTCTCTCCCCCCCTCTCTTAAATTGGAAAAAAAATCTACTTTTCCGTTTCCGTTACGGTAATCTCATGTCACTCATACCATAATCGCTAATATAGTAAAAAATAATTAAATAAATTATAATTTCATATGATTAATTGATTATACAATAATAATATTAAAGAGCATAGGTTTTAGAAAGTTTGTTTGTTTATTTAATTTTTTTTTTTTGAATCTAAAGGGTTTCTGTCTCGGCTTTTAATGTATAGTGACTCATGAAGGAGAAACTTTTTAAATTAGTAAAAATTCTAAAGCAAACTTTGATGAATAATAATAAAATAGGATGGAGTTTTGTATTTGCTAATTATGTTTTAATAAAATAGCTGGTTATTTTTCTTTTATATGAACACGAACGAATAATGATAATAAATCCGATATTTAAATATCTAATTAAATCCAAATTCGATATTATATATTCATCCATATATCACAACCATTCATATTTTTAAGAAAAAACAACAACATAGAATAGATCTAAAAAAGGCAAAAGAAAAATGGATTTCAATGTGCAATAATGATGGGATGTTTTGTAATTCATTTAATTTAAATCGAAGGCCTAATAAAGTTGAAAGTGAAAGAAATAAATCCTTTTGAATTGCTTAAGATGAATAATTTTTTTTTTTTGAAATCGTTGGAAATCCTACCGTCAAATATTTTTTCCGAGCTTAAGTGGAATAGTAAAATATCTCCAACTGTCTCAAGCTCTTACAAGAAATACACTCCTTAAAATCAAACCAAGTACCTCAAAGTGAGATCTTAAACCATATACTATCAAGTCACGCCGTCTTGAGTACTTAGTTGAACAAGTTTTTAGTATATATAATTACAAAATAAAGATCCAACTTTTGCCTCAATAGCGTGGTTAAGTCAGTTAAAAAGTTTGTCAATTACAGAGTGATAATGAATTAAAAATATATTTTGATTTGCTTAAGAAAAATATTTACAAAATGCAATACCCTCTATGTGTAGTCTAATCACATAAATCGGTAATAATAAGTCAAATACTCACAAGTGATCCACCAGCAGGTATAAAATTTAACAAAAATGATAAATTTACTCACATTTTTACTTAATTTTATCCCAACTTTCTTACTGCAGCTACAGTGAATCACTGTAGCTCACCGTACCTATAATAAGAGAGTTGTGATAAAATTCGGGAAAAGTGTGAGTAAGTATATCATTGCCCAAAATTTAATTAGTCTGTGACATGTTAGTGATTGAGAGAGAGAAGAATCTTAGTCACATGAGGGATCATGAATATTAGAGATGCTAAATAAGTTTTTAAAGTATATGATCTCGTATTGATAAAAAAAATTATTTAATACGTGAAGCCTATCAGATTATTGACCAATACACAGACCAGTATGGACTTTGCCAATTCCAGTGACTTGTGTAAAGTGCAGACTCACCGGTATGTCGATCTTTTCTGGGTCTGTCTTTTATGGGGCGTTTTTCATCCCGTTCAAATGTAAATGTCCATCGATATTTCGTTCGAGTAGCATTCGACATTTCGTTCGAGTAGCGTTCGATATTTCGTTCGAATGCAAGTGTCCAAAGACCCCGTTTTTCAGTCATCAGTATTGAGACCGATATGTCAGTATATATAGACTGATATGATTGAAGGTATAAAGACCGGTGTGCCAGTTCCAGTACTCAAAATAGGGCAGAAACGTTTAAAAATAATTATGCAATTGACCCTAAATGCTTCAAATGATGATGCAAGATTCCTATGAGCTTAGAAACACTTAGATAGAAATTCACTTACATTTAGAGTCATAAACTACGACACTTCATCATCACAAATATATTGTTTCAAAATCTTTTTGACTCTTCTATACAAATGTAGTGTCAAAGTTGTAAGTATTGCTACGAAATCTTGTTGCATCAAAGGTGTGAGTGTTGCAGCATCAAAATTCTTCTTATAATTTCCTTACAAGCCTGAGGTGATTTGAGATGGACGTCTCGACCCATAAGCTCTAAAGTTACTATTTAAAAAAAAAATCCCGACTTGAGCTTCTTTATAGATTATAAAACTATAGAAAAAATTAAGTCCCGACTTGAGGTTTTATTTTCCTTACTATGTGACCCATTTTGCTTTTTTATTTTCCTTACTATGTGACCCATCTTGCTTTGCATGTTTATATTAATTAATTAAAAAAGAAAAATGATTAATTAAGGTTGACCATGTATCCAACTTGTCTTTTTTAAAATAGTGTGACCCATTTGATTTGGGGAGAGTGAGAAATTTGGAGAGAGAATCTTGACACAAGCGGTCGTTTGTTCTCAAATATTCAACCCCAAATTATGGTCTCAAATATAAAAAAGTTTCAAATTTTAGGGTATGATATGACTTGTATATTATTACTCTTTATTGATGTTGGCTCAATTTTAAAAACTTGCCTAAAGCCTCATAAAATTCAATGCAATCCAGGGCCGCCCCTGACTGAGTTGAGTTATGTTAAGTTTTTCATATTATTATGTCACGCGTGTTTGAATATTAATACATAATTATAATTTAATTGTATTTAAATTATTATCAAATAACTATGAATTATAATTTATAAAATGCTCAGTATAAGATTTAACTCAACATCGAATCTAAGTCCGATATAAATGATCATCAATACAAAATTAGTTCAGCTGCTGGTGTATGTGGATACAATGAGAGTCTCAATATGTATGTATACAACACACCTGCAAACTTTGGCTTTTTGAAACAAGTCTTGAGATATTTTGTCTTGGGGATAGTAAAGTCATTGGATGTTCACATTAGCTTCAAATTTTATACTACCATCACCATAATCTAACATCATTTGTTTGGATCACACATCTTCAATTTCGGACAAACTTCTAAATGCCTTTTCATATTACTTGTGCCAGAAGAAGTTACAGTAATGTACTTAATACCGCACTTTCTACATCTCGATCTCGGCTTTTTGTCTAGAAAATGCTCCCCTGACAACTTGTAAAACAAAGTCCAAATTTCTGAAGTTAGTTTCCTTGATCGTGCTCCATTTCCTTTCAAAATTGGTTGTATTCCGTTCGCTGGTGGGAAACTTTTTTCCATCTCTTCTTCCATTTTAATTATATTATCTACATCATCAGTTACAATGCTTGGAGAGTCATCAACTGTGTATGCCATATCACTTTTGTTGGTCTCCATTTTCCTATAAATAATATTAATAAACAAATCAAGAACTATTTAATATTGTAATATAACAAACGAATAGTTTAAACCCGAGATCTAATCGACAAGGTAAATCTATCATCAAACAAGTATTGTTTCAGAAAAACATAGAGAGATGGAGAATATGGAAAAGTGTATAAGTTTTGTCTCTTAAAAAGCCACATGCATCCACAGATCCACTCGATTCTAGGGTGAGAGAACAAACCCTCTATCAAATCAAACTCACTCGACCCAAATTCAGAAAAATAAATTCGTCAAAAAAAAACTTCTAACCTTTGAGCTTTGTTGAGATTTGAAAGAGAATTTTAGTCGCTGGGTTTTATTGAGAGAAACGACTGAGAAAATTTTAGTTCAAGTAAAGTCTAGGTTTAGAATTTTTGCTTTACATAGTTGATTTTTTAAGGTTACAAATAGGTAATTACTAAAATTTATTTCGTGCTCAAATTTGTAATATAATTAAATGGGTATTAAACGAATTCGATTCAGATTCGACTCATTTAATAAACGAATTGATGAGCTCAAATTCAGATTCGATTAGTTTATTAAATGAATCGAATCGAATTGAATTGACTCATTTCTTAAACGAATATATTTTTTCAAACTCATATTCGCTTTAAAGCGAAGTGAATCGAATCGAATAGAACGAATAAACGAATCATGACCCAAACTGTCACCCCTAGTAAAATGTCATTTTTGTTTCCCTAATATAAAAGTTGCATATAGGGATGGTGGACATCCCCAAGGGGATGAATTTTCATCCTCATTCCCCATCCCTATTGGGGCATGGGGAATGAGGATGAAAATTTGAAAAATTAACATCGGAGATGGGGATGAGAAAAATTTAATACCCATTTCTTATTCGAGAAAAAGACGGGGATTAAGTAAAATCTTTATCTCATCCTCATTACCTATTTAAGTTTTAATTTATTTATTTTTAAATTTATTTTTATAATTATACTCAAATTTTTATTTACAATTTTATATAGATGTAAATAAAAAAATTCTTAATATTTATAAAAATATATAAATTATAAAAATTATAAGGACTTAAATGAAATAATTATATACATATTACTTTTTAATGAAGGATCCATTATTTTATTAAGTTACGGATCAAACAAAAAGCCAAAAAATATGAATTTCAAACTTCTATATAAATTGTGATTTGTGTAAATTAATAGTTTAACTAATGTGATTTTCAATGATTTAAATTTATTTTCAGAAAACTTGTTTATTATTCAGGGTTCGGGGCCTAT